>PVJN01018840.1:0-38320 GCA_004026805.1 Lasiurus borealis
AAGCAAAAGGCATGGAGGCAAAGACAGCAAAAAAATGTCACAGGAGAAATTCAGGAAGTCCCTTGCAGCTCCTTTCTAGCTTGGCCAGAACATCTAGTTCATCTGTTTTAGCCACTGTTTACATTCTTACTTTTCTTCTCACACAGCCTCCCAGGTGCCAGTTACTCAGTTCCCTTCTGAGAAAATGTAGCTTCTTAACAATTATTTTATGGCTTATAAAGCCTTATGCTTTGAGCAGGACAAATCTCCTGTTTTGATTGGACCAGCTGGAGCTTAAGGCTGCCTAACAGAGAAATTCCTACTGGGTGCCCATCATCTGGCCCTATATGATTGTATCTGTTTAGGGCACTTGAACAGAAAACTGAGAGAGCAGAAACTCCAGGAAAGAGAGAGAGAGAGAGAGAGAGAGAGAGAGAGAGAGAGAGAGAGAGAGAGAGAGAGAGAGAGAAGCAAGCATTGACCAAGAGCTGCCATTACATCCTTTCAATAAACTCCAGTTTTTAAAGGTTTCCTGAGCATATCTTAAAGTCAATGAAAACGGCATTTGGCACCAGACCTTGAATCTATTTGCCTGGAGGTTACTTTGGTTATTAAGGTTTTCATATTGATTTGATTATTCATGAACTGGCAACAGTCCCTCTGGTAGTCAAGTGCTTCCCTTTTGCACCGTATCACACACTACTCCTATTTACTTATTTTCCAATAACTACCCCTGGGATATTTTTTCTCCTAAGTCTTGGATCGATTCTATATCATATCACATCCTATTACATTATTGGTCTGGATTCACAAGAGTGAGGATGCTTCTGAACCCCTATGTCTACAATCCAGAAAAGATAGTACCTGGTAGATGGTGTGGCCGTGGGCTCTGTCTCAAGAACTAACTTCCAATGGCAAAAGTGGAAAGATGGGGTTAAAACGAATTACAAGCTTTTGCATTCAAATGGTGTGTGTGTTTTTTTCACTTATAAAAATAGATCTCTATTAAAACTCAAAGCAGAGGAGGAGTCATGAGGGCTGCTGAGTTACAAGGCAGGCAAACCCCTCAAGAAAGAAAATAGACCAGTTAGTAAATTAATTCAGGAAAGAAAAAAAAAGGTGTCCAAATGAAACAAGATACCTTTGAGCGGTATTGTTAGTAATTACTATTGTAAGATGAAATAAAATGGAAGCAAGCAGGAAGGACAGAGAAAAGAAATGGTTCACAAAGCATTTCTCAGAAATTTAGAAGCAGGAAGATTTTTGAATCCACCTTTTTTTTTTTTTTTAAATAGTCACAAGCTTCAAGGAATTATAAAAGGGACATCAGAAACAATGACCAGCAAACTGGAAATCATTACCAGCCGATGGGAAGAAATAAAAAATAGCTTACAGATGAGAGGGTAAAGATAGCTGGAGCCAAGAAATTCTATACATTGGGCTATAAAACAAGAGAGGGCCTTGAGGATTGGCAGAGGAGCAATGTTCCCCAAAGTACAGGTAAATCTGAAGGAAGTGGAGAAAAAAACACACCAGGGAAAAAGGAAGAAAATAAAGAAAAATTCTTTCAACAATATGGTTCTCAAAGAACTATCATAGAAACATCTCAAGAACACCCACAAAACACACACACACACACACACACACACACACACACACACAACAACAACAAAAAATGGGTATACCCTAATAATTAGTGGCCAAAAAATTCTTGAAGTCCATGTGCAAAGAAAAGATCTTAGCAATGTATGGAAGAAAAATGTTTTCCTGTACAACTCAATATACTAACAATAGTACCATATTTAGCATCAGCCACTCTAGAAAAAAGCAAAATGTATGGTCCCTAAGTTTAATACACCGACCCAAATAAGAGCCCAGCCCCTGGTTTGGTTTCCAGCCAAAACACACCTTTGCATTGAAGGGGAAGAGAACATTTTTGCAAAGCCAGAATGTCCACAAAAATGAATCAATCTTAATGCTGAGAAAAAAACATTGAGGGCAGAAAATGTGTTATTCTTGTATTCCAGGTGGGTTAAGCCAAGGATTGTGCTGCGTGAGGTGACCAGCCATCCAGTCTGGTTTGCACCAAAGGTTTTCCTAGGGTGTAGGACCTTCAGTGCTAAAGCCAAGACAGCCCTCAGCAAATTGGGATGGTCGTTCTTTCTAGCACTAGTTTCTTCCACGTTAAAAACCCAGGCAAGCTACTAGGCTTAATGGTCAGTAAAATTAAGATTAGTGAATTTTCTAACCTCTGCAGGTACTTGATTTCAAGTTTTTTGTTTTATTCTGTCTTCCAGAAAATTGGTTCTAAAATATCCAGTATTTAATCAATCATGTACTCATCTAGTTAAATATCGATTGCAGGCCTTTTTAGGCCTTTGGGCTGGGTGTGTGGTTACAATAGCAAATATTCCCCAGCCTTCATGGGGGACTCAGAGGTATGAAATGGGAGGGCAGGGTATGAAACAAACACAAATGTGCAAATCATTGGAAATGTGATAGGTGGTATGAAGGAAAAGAATAGGATGATAGTAGGACTGAGAGTGACATAGAAGATGTAATTTAGACTTGTGGGGAGGGATGGGGAAGAGGGGAGTTCTGGCCAGAACATTCCCTCTGAGGAAGTGACAAGAAAGCAGAACCCTGAGAGTGAGAGGAGAGAGGAATCAGATGAAGAGTCAGTCTGCAGTTTCAGATAGAGGGCAGCATATGCAAAGGCCCTGAGGCAAGAGGGAGCTTGGCAAATTAAAGGAGTTGAGAGAAAGCCAATATCTGTCTTGAATTAAGATCCCCTTAAATTAAGGGAAAGAGAAATGGCTTTACCCTTCAGCTAGAAAGCCAGGAGTGATGGTGGCAATAGTGGTCCAAGCAGAGGAGAGAGAGAGAGAGAGAGAGAGAGAGAGAGAGAGAGAGAGAACAAAGGTTAAAGGTTAGTAGTGAATAGTGATCCTATTTGCCTGAACTCTTCTTATTGTATCAAAAGAAATCAATATAGCTGCCCTGAGGTCTCTCTGAGGAAGACACATTATAAAAGGCATTGGAACACAGATGGAGGCAGAAACTCCGGATAAAACAAACAAAAACAAACAAGCAAGCAAACAAACAAAAACCAGCCCACCCTTCCAGGGAAAAAGGAAGAAAATAAAGCTGAAAACAAGAAGATGACAGAGACTTAGGAGAATGTGTTGTGGAGGATAAAACACCACTGAATCAGAGATTCGCAAAAACAAAGGGGAATACTGTAAAGGCTGCTTCTAGCTCCACCAAGTGCCAGAGGAATAAGCGAGGTAAAGGGAGAATTTCTGTGCTCATGGATGGTCTCACGCCCAGAAGAGCCAGAGACGCCCTCATATTGTTTAACAGTCATCTTAAGGAGTCCCTCAAAGAGATACACCTGAAAGCTTCTGGCGCAGGAAAGCAACATACTCTTGCTGAGGTTTTTTTTTTTTCTTTTTTCTTTTTCTTTTTTCTGCACACGTGAATCCATAACCTGTTAATTACTCAGGCTAAACCTGCAGGGAAAATTTCTCCATGCTTCTAAACTCCATCCTAGGACCTATTAAATATAAGTAAAATCTACGTGAGGATGTTGGAGATGTGCTCTACAGCTGGAAGGTGAAACAAAAGCGGGCGCTGGGGTGGGTGGAAATATTGGATTACAGAAAGGCACGGTCACGTGGACGGGGATGGGCTGATTGATTTCGAACAAGAGGATGGAATCGAACAATGAGCCCGGTGCTCAGCCAGGAGGAGCCCAGTGCTGATGTAGAGCTGGAATGGGCTTTTCTGTTCAAGAGCACGGCCCGGCTAGCTGTGGGCTGCAGGGGACTCAAGGGGCAGCGAGGGTGCAGACACAGACAGGGCCTGGCCTCTCCGGGAGACCGCTGCCCAGGGGGCAGGGTGGCCATCTCCATGCAGTCCTCTGGCACCTGCTCTTTATCCGGGGCTGCTGTGTGCTCCCTGGGGTGTACTGGTCTGAGGATGGGGACACGTGTGACTCCAGCTTCTTGTCACATTCTCCTTGGCTTCCAGCAGGTGGAAGGCAAACTTGCACAAAAGAATGACAACTAAATCTCCGGGCACCTTCTTCCTGCCTAACCGCACAGGGAGTCATTGAGAGGAGGGCCAAGTACCCCACCACCTCAGGAATGACTTTAAACCCGAGGAAGTCAACAGATGGTGTGGATTCTAAAATACAGTTCAAGTGACGGTGTGGCCTGGGAGTAGGAATGTTGATTTCAGCTCTTGCCATAAAATCCCCACTCGGTTATTTGTTTTCAATGCTTCAAAGAGACTGTTGGGAGGTTTTTACATGGCAAAACCGAGTACACAGAAATCTCAAGAATGAAGTCAGAGACCCGAGAGGATGAGCTCAGCCCGACTGGGAGTGTTATTGACAAGCCGCGGCGTCACATGGGGCGAGGGTTAAATATAGCCGAGCACAGGCTTGGAGTCAGAAGCCCCGGCTTTAAATTGCACTCTGGCACCGAGTGTCGGGGTTAGCGGTTGTCTGGTGATAAACCGGTTAGTGATACTTATTTGGGGAGGATTAATGAGATGATGTATGCAGACCATTTAGCACAGGGCGAGGAGCGTAATGGATATGTGTGATCAAATTTATGATCATTGCTATTGTGGTTATTCCTGTGATTGTTAGCATGGCAGGACACGCGAAGTCACGTTGAGAATCCTCACTATTAACTGATTTTTTTAAAAAAAAATCACTTTAATAAGAGACTCAAGAGACAACTAATCCATTCCTTTTCTCAGACCTAGTAAGTATCCGGGGAAGGCAGCAAATGAAGCAGCATCCAGCGAAATCATCTCGCTGGAAGGCAAGAGAGGATTTCAACCTCAGGCCTGAGTGCTGTGGCCGGAATGTGTGTTTGTGTCCTCCTGCCATTCAGATGGTGAAATCCTAGCCCCCCAATGTGATGGTATTGGGAGGTCATTAGAGAGGTCTCCCGCTTCATGAATAGGATTAGTGCCCTTATTAAGAAGAGCCAGGACGGAGCTGGCTTCCTCCCTCTGCTCCCTGCCATATGAGAATCCAACAAGAAAGCCATCTGCAAACCAGGAAGCGGCCTCTCACCAGGCGCCAGGTCGGCAGGCACCTTGATCTTGGACTCCCCAGCCTCCAGCGCTGTGAGCCATGAATGCTGGTTGGTGAAGCTACCCCAGTCTATGATAATTTGTTATAGCAGCCTGAACTGACGGAGAGACTGAGACAATAGGAGTCTAAAAAACAAGAAGACAATGATATTGGCCCGGTTGCTTAGAGGTGATAAATTTATGCAGTATTTAAGTGTGAGGAATAATACTAGATAACATCACCTACTTAGAATATGCAAAGCTAAAATGTCTATGCCAAAAGGCAGACAACGATGAGCTTTTAATGAAAAGAACAAATGGGATAAGATGACAACAAGCAAAGAGAAAAAGCTAATAATAGATTAAGAATCAATCACACAAAAGAAACACGATTTCACATAAAAGTAAGCTAAATAGGCACACTATTTTCACAACCAGAGAAATTTAAATAACTTATTAAAAATAATCTATAGCATCTAAAATCCCCCATGCCAGTGGAAGATATGCACAGAACCGTTGATGAGATTATGCTATTGAGAGATTTTTTAAGTAATTAAAAATTAATAATAATAAACATGAAAACAATATAGCTAATGAGAATAGCAATCTCAAACATGTGAAAATAGGTCAGAAAGGAAGACAAATATATATAGAAGACATAATATTTCACACATATTCATTTCTCAAGAAGTAGTTTTGTTTGGTAGGACTTATGAATCCAGAAATTCAAGACTGAAAATATTAAACCAAGAAAATGGATAACATTTGCAACAAGTTGGGTGGTGGTCTTTTTAGATACATAACTTAATATATCGCAGGAGTTTTTTGGTTGGTTGGTTGGTTTTTCTTTGTTTAAACAATACAGGACAACATAGACATCTAAATATAAAAATTATGTGGAGAGATTTCATTCTTTAAACATGACCAGAGTGATCTTCCTAAGTCATGTATCATTTTAGCCTTAAGGAAATCTGAAAGCTCTCCATGAATGTAGAATAAGGAATCTCCTTCCAAGAAAAACTAGGGAAAAATATGTTTGAAGGTGTTGATGAGCTACCAAGCAGCCAGTTCCTGAAGTGTCGGATCCTTGAAAGAAGAAAACTCATTGAGATGAGCCTGCCATTCTGCATTACTTTTTCTCTGGAAGCATTTGCTGTTTCAGAAGAGGAACTAAGCAAGTAGAAAACTATTCCACATTCATGGATTAGAAGACTCAATATTATCACTTCTCCCAAATTGGTTTATAGTTTATTCTGAGCCTGATCAAAATGTCAGCAGATGTGTGTTTAAAAATTAACAACCTGCTTCTAAAATTTATATGGACACCAATAATACCTAAGGCAATCTTGAAGAATAAAATGGGAAGATTCACACTACCAGGAGAAGCTATAGTAATTATAAGAGTATAGTGTTGGTAAGAGATCGATATAAACCAGTGGTATACAACAGATATATACCAATAGCTGTACAGTTACTGGTTTATGACAAAGGGGACATTGCAGTTCAGTGAGAAAACATTTGTCTTTTAGGTAAAAATGGTTCTGGGTCAACAGGATATCCATATGGGAAAAAATAAGTCTTATCACCTACTTCATACGTTATGCAAAAATCAACTCCAAGTGGAAGATAGCTATAGTTAAAATCAGAAGCTTCTAGGAGATACCATTGGAGAATATGTTAGTGACTTTGGGGTAGCAGAAGAGTTCTTAAACATTAGTAGGAAGTAGCATTAGACAAAAAGGCAAATATTAAAAAATTGGACTACATAAGAACGAAGAACTTCTGTTCAGCAAATATACTATTAAGAGAGGGGAAAGTAAATCACTAAGTGGGAGAAGATATTTACAATACCTGTATTTGACAATGTGTCCAGAATATAAAAGGACATATACAATCAATCAGAAAAAGATAGGTAATCTAATGTTTTAAAAATGCAAGAAACCTTGAACAGAACTTCAGAAAAGAGACATCCACATGGTCATAAGGATATGAAAAGCATTAAGGGTCATTAGTAAGTAGAATGGGAATTAAAATCATAAAGATATAACACCACACTCACTGAAACGGTTAAATCTAGAACACTGATAGTATCATAGGTTGGGGAGGATGTGGAACTATTGGAACTCTCATACATTGCTGATATAAGCGTAAATTGGGTTAAATCATCAGAATTACTAATACTCAACTATTTTGACTGCAAAAACTATAATTTCCTAAGGCTTAAACTAACATGACCATTTTGGGAAACGGTCAGCAATTACTAAAGCTGAACATACACATAAAAACTTATGATCCTGTCGCAATTTCACTCTTAGGTATATAAATATAAATGTGTACATATGGGCAACATAAAACATGATCAGCAATGTTCATAGCAACATTAATTGTAATAGCCCCAAACGTAATCTATTCAAATATCAACATCTGATGGAAAAATAAACTGTGACCTATTTTTTCAACAGAATACTCTTCAACAATGAAAATGAATAAACTATAGCTATAGGTGACAATGTACATGAGTAACCCACACGTAACATTGAATGAAAGAAACCCAACACAAAAGAATGTACATTGTATAAAGTTAAACACACACACACACACACACACACCAAAACTAAGAATAGTGATAATGGACAAAATAGTGGTTACCTTTGGGAAGGGGTATTAATAATTGGGAGGAGCACAAGAAGGAGTTCTAGGGTGCTATCAGTGGTCTATTTCCTGATCTGTCTGGATGTGAAAATCCATCCAACTGTACAGTCATGCTTTGTGAACTTCTAAAATATAAATATATTTAAATCCTAGCTAATAAAAGGATAATATGCAAATTGACCATCACTCCAACACACAAGATGGCTGCCCCTATGTGGTCAAAGATAGCCACCCAATGTGGATGCAAAATGGCCACCACAAGATGGCCAGCAGGGGACAGTAGTTGTGGGCAATCAGGCCAGCAGGGGAGGGCAGTTATGGTGGACCAAGCCTGTAGGGGAGGACAGTTGGGGAGGAGCAGGCCATCAGGGAAGGGCAGTTGGTGGGGACCATGGCTATAGGGGAGGGCAGTTGGGGGGAACCATGACTGTAGGGGAGGGCAGTTGGAGGTCCAAGCCATCATGGGAGGGCAGTTGGGGGGAACCAAACCTGCAGGGGAAGACTGTTGGGAATGACCAGGCCAGCAGTGGAGAGCAATTAGGGGTGACAGGGGCAGCAGGGGAGGGCAGGTAGGGGTGACTGGGTCAACAGGAGAGGGTAGTGGGTTTGACCATGCTTGCAGGGGAGGGTAGTGATCATCAGGAACTCTGGAGAAAATGGCCTTGTAGGTATTTTGAGTCCCATGGACCTACAACGATAGAGAAGATGTGGAGGGATGGTGTGTGCAAGCAAAGACTGAAGGAAAACACTATACCATCTAGCTCTCCATGCCTGCATGTATGTGGGAGAAAATCCAAATGTCCCCCGAGCTCAGGGGAGAAGCAGAGCTGCCAAAAAAGCCCATAGACTATAAGAGGCCTAGAATTAGATTGGAGAGTTCTCTGAGAAAGCTGATCTTACACCTGGAGACCATGGCATAGACAGTGCTCATCAATGAACATGCAGTGGAGATAGAGCTGGCATATGAAGAGCAACAGATGAGACATCCCCATAAAGGCTAGTGAGGATCTGGAGGAAACACAAACCAGGCACTCCCCTCTGACCCCAGGATGCTCCGTGAGGACTGCCTAGGTGGGGGGAAGGGAGGGAGCACTTGTGTGAGGGGGAGAGAAGGGCCATAATGGAGTCTCAACTCTCCTGTTCTCTTCTCCCCTCTACCTGTACTCTCCTCCATTCTAAGAATTTTATTTCCTGTTTTTATTCATTCCTTGGTGTATGGTAACCACTATAAACTGAGCTCTTTCAGATTTTGGCTCTTTGGAGTCCATACATCTTTTTTTTACCCCCCAAACATTGCTTTTAAAAATGAGATTCTTGATTTGCACAGTTCTAAGATTCTAAATTGGAAGTTAAAGGTTGAACTGACACTTTTTCTCTTTGCATTCTGGCTTTGACAATCTTACTCTCTTCAAGAGTAATGACCTGCTGGATGAAAAGGGCAAACTTGATGTACAAAAGAGTGGCAGAAAGGAAAGCACATTAAAATACTTCCGAATGCTACCTTACCACATTAGTTCTTATGTTAACTCAATAAAATAGATCTTCATACAGCTGTTTTGGGGGTAAAAAAAGATGTATAGGCGGTACTTAAATAGTATGGTGCCCAGAACAAGGAAGGCCACCTGCCAGTTTTCTACTGTTCTATGGCCAGATGTTAGTTTCATACTACAAGTGGGTCATTTATAACCCTCAGCTTGTTCAGGTACAGACAAAGGATGGAGGGGTATTACAGTAGTTTCTGCAGGCCGTTATAACAAAAATAACACTGTTGGTAGAGTGGCTCAGTTGGTTATCATCCTGTGCACCGATAGGTTGCCTGTTCAGTTCCCGATCAGGGCATATACATAGGCTGTGGTTCCATCCCCAGTTGGGACACATGTGGAAGGCAACCAACCGATGTTTCTCTTTCATATCATTGGTTCTCTCTTTCTTTTCTGCCTTCCTCTCTTTAAGCATGTCCTTGGGTGAGGATTTTAAAAAATACTATAGATTGGGTGGCTGAAACAACAAATATTTATTTCTCACAGTTCTGTAGGCTGGAAAGTTCGAGGTCAAGACACTGGCAGATTTGGTGTCTGGTGACTGCCATCTTCTTGCTGCATCCTTACATGTTGGAAGGAAGAAGTGAGCTCTCTGGGGTCTCTTTTATGAGGGCACTAATCCCACTTATGAAGGCTTCACTCTCATGACCCACTTATCACAAAGGCTCTACCTCCAAATACCATCACATTGGAGGTTACGATATGAATATATGAATTTGGTGGAGGTGGGACATCCCCATAAAGTCATAGGTGTTGACACTACAACATATATGGAATGATTGAAGAAGCTGTATATTTTAACCTTTAAAAAAACCCCAAAACCTCAGGAGAATGTATCAGTTGACTTCAAATATCTCTCTAAAAGGTTGTCTCTTATTATCTTAAATAATACTCACACCTGTGTTTTAGGTTATATCAGCTCATGTCCATTTTTGGGTAAGAAAGAATAGGTAATACATTTCCAAACAAATACAATACAATTCAGTTCTGTATATTGATTAGATCAATCTGTTCAACATAGTCCTATAAATAAAAAATTTGGGTTTTTCATTTTCAAACACAATTTCAAGTAAAGTAAAGAGGCTTATTTTATTAAAGCGATTATGTATGTGTTTCTCAAGAAGTTCTGGCTGAAGAATAGACTACAAAAGTTTGTTTGCTTCTTTGAATGACTTTATGTAGTAGATGGTTATTTTCTGCCCAGCATAGCAAAACAATACATTCCTAAAATTTACTACATAGAATTGGAGACCATACACTGTCCATATTTGCTTGAATCGACTTTGGAAAATAAAATATCCACATTGAATTTTTTAAAATGAATCTGCAAAGTGAATTGTGATAAACAAAACAATAATAAAAACCTATTAAAATATGCATTTGCATGATAAAACAAGTCTATTAAATTGGGTAAAATAGGGATTATGGTTCTTTTATATAGAAATAATTCCTTTTAGGGAAATAAATATGAATCAGTTACTTGCATTTTTTTGGCTAGTATTTTATCTAATAAAATTGATCAGATATAAATAAAATTCTCCAAATGATTACAAATTCAAGGAGTAAAGCATAATAGGAGAGGGAACAAGGTTCATGCATGCTTAGTTGAAGTGATTAAAACTTTAAATATCTTTGATTTCACAGGCTTTGCATGAGAACATTAAATGAATCCCCACTTAGGCAATTAAATAACATCCATCCTAATGCCCAATGACTTAGAGAAAACTTTCTGATCAGTATTTTAATAGACCTCTTACAAATACTTGGAACTATCTACTGCAAAATTCCTGTTTCAGAGACATAAAAGACACAGTGACTTTTACATGTTATCTGAGCATTCATAAAATCTTGGCATTTGACATTTTTATCATTATATACTTTAGGTATTCCAGTTCCATTCCTTCTGTTCCATCACACTCCACTCCATCCCATCCCATCCCATTCCATCCCATCCCACCCCATCCCACCCCATGCCATCCCTCACACAGCCACACATTTTAAAGACTATCAATTTCTTATTTTAGAGCCTAACACAGTATTGAGATCTAAAAGGCATCTTATATAATAAAGAGGTAATATGCAAATTGACTGTCACACCCTCACAAGATGGCTGCCTATGACCAGGCCAGCAAGGGAGTTAGTGAGGGATGACCAAACAACTGAACAAGCAGGCTGTGTGGGTTGACCAATCTGCTGGGGGAGCCATGAGGGGCAACCAGGCTGGCCGGGGGGCAGTTAGGGGCAACCAGGCTGGCAGAGGGGGATAGTTGGGGTGACCAGGTTAATGGGGGGACAGTAAGAAGCAAACAGGTTAGCAGGGTTGGGGGTGGGTGGGGAGGCAGTTAGGGGCAATCAGGCCGGCACACAGAAGCAATAAGGGTCAATCAGGCCAACAGGGGAGGGCAGTTAGGGGTGACCAGGCAGGCAAGTAGGTGAGTGATTACAAGCCAGTGGTCCAGGATTGTGAGAGGGGTCCCAGATTGGAGAAGGGGCAGGTTGATATCCCTCTCCCCCCATGCATCAATTTTGTGCACTGGGCCTCTAAGTCTAGATATATTGTGGTGGTGGCTTGAGAAAGAGGCTTTGAGTATGATATTCATTCCTTTATCCAACTATCTGTCAATATACCAGTAGTTATTATATATTGCACACAGTAATGCACTCAAGAGAAAACAACAGTAAGACACAAAATTCCTGACCTCTTTACAATGCTTCAGGTACTAAGATTATGTTCTTCCTTATTCATCTTTCTTTGGAGCTCATTTGCAGTTTCCCCCAATTATCAGCTCTTAAGAAATGAATGGAGCCCACATTCAATTCTGTGCAAGGCACATACATTGGATGAGACTAGCCATATGTCTCAATTGGAATAGCCTGCCTAATAGAAGAGTAATATGCAAATTGATGATCACTCCAACACACAAGATGGCTGCCCCCATGTGGTCAAAGATGGCTGTCCCCATGTGGACACAAGATGGCTGCCACAAGATAGCCTGCAGGGGAGGGCAGTTGTGGGCATTCAGATCAGCAGGGGAGGGCAACCAGGCTTTTAGGAAAGGGCAGTTGGAGGGGGACTAGGCCTGCAGGGGAGGGCAGTTAGGGATGACTAGGCTGGCAGGGGAGGGCAGTTAGGGGTAATTGGGCCAGCAGCGGAGCAGTTAGGCTTCGATCAGGCTGGCAGGGGAGTGGTTAGGGAGTGATCAGGCTGGTAGGCAGAAGTGGTTAGGGCAATCAGGCAGGCAAGAGGTTGGGAGCCAGCAGTCCTGGATTGTGAGAGGATGTCCAACAGCCCTTGAGGGGTCCCAGATTGGAGAGGGTGCAGGCTGGGCTGAGGGACACATACCTAGCCCCCTATGCATGAATTTTGTGCAGCAGGCCTCTACTGTGTGTGTGTGTGTGTGTGTGTGTGTAGAGTCAATAAAGTGTTTGTTATGTCTTTAATAAAGATTTAAAAAACAGATGCAGTTTTTATTCTACCACACAATGGAGATATTTCTAAAGTTCATTGGTGAAAATTAACATAAGGCAGTGACACTAAGTTTCAGCATAGGATTGCCAATTATAATCAAGTGTTTGGGATAAACTTACTAAAATAATTGTTGTTCATCTGAAATTCAAATTTATCTGGGCATTAAGTGTCCCTCCCCTAAATCTGGCGATCTTATTTGGATCTCACAAATTTTACAAAGTGGGTCAGGTCTTCTGTTCAGTAGAAGCCAGTGCCAGCCCGGATTGTGTATAAAAGGGGTCTGAAACCTCAGCTTCGTGGTTCACTTTATTGGGCATCATCCCACGCATCAAAGAGTTGTCGGTTTGAGTCCAGTCGGGGCACTTGCGTGGGTTCCAGTTCTGTTCTAGTCAGGGCACATAGGGAGGCAACTGATCAATGTTTCTCTCTCTCTCCCTCTCTATACCTCTCTTTCTTTCTTTCTTTCTTTCTTTCTTTCTTTCTTTCTTTCTTTCTTTCTTTCTTTCTTTCTTTCTTTCTCTCTCTCTCTTTTCCCCCCTCTTTCTCTCTTTCCCTCCCTGTCTCTTCTCTGAAACATCAATAAACATGTCCTCAGGGAAGGATTACAAAAAAAAAAAAAAAAAAAAGAGGTCTGGAGATCCTTAAGTACCAAAGAGAATTCCTTCCTGACTTTACCAAAAAGTCACCAAGATTATCAGTGAAGATGATCAGATCCCTTTAAATAAACAGTAACGCAGGCATTAGGAAGGATGCGAAATGTCCAGGGACCAGGCCTTTCTATATTTGATCCTAGAATGAAATTCAAAATATGAAACTGCTCTGTAGAGGGCATGCTGGTGTTTCAGGTGACTCTCTGGGTTCATGGTATCAACACTCCTTTACATAGTGTTTATCTCAGAGACTAAAACAGTTCCAAAAGAACGTCTCTCACTTGCCAGAAAAGATCTATTTTTAAAAACCCTTCTTACAAAAAAACAAAAAACCACCCTATTTAAATATCATGGCAATAATCCCTGAGGAAAGGTGTAGTATTATAAAGAAAATTGTATTGTAAAAAGATGCAGGAAGGAACTCTTGGGGGAAAAGTCTCTTTCTAGCCGAGACTTTCTGAACTCACATAGCCAAATAACTCCAAAGAGACTCACTACTCAGTATTTTTAAGTTATTTATAGATGAATATTTTACAGCGATTTTAAAGAACAGATGTTCTCAAATTTTCCCCTTGTGTAAATTTCGAAAATAATCTTTTAAAATGCCTTCAATATTCCAAAGTGCTTAACCTTTGCTCTGAGGTAATTACAGGTAAACATCTTGTTACCCACTAGGCAGGTTTTTCAAGGTTGTTCCTAAATCACCTACAAGTCATAGTCAAATGTTTCTGGCACCTGGTAGAGTCAACCGAAGAGCAAGGTGAGGATTTACTCACACAAATACCCAATGATATTATGAAAATAGTTGATGCTTTTGATCTCCCTCATGGCCCAGCTTCACACCAGAAATGAAAGGCAGAGTTGGAAGTAGCCAAGGTTAGAGGAATCTGAGGATGCCTGGCCTGCAAAAGAGAGAGACAGAAAGAAGACAGGAGAGCTTTCATCCCAACTCTGAAATGTTCTCAAGGGAGAGAAAGGGTTGGGTGGGTTGCATGTGGGCTGGAGGCCAGAGCCAGGATATTTGGGAGAAACTAAAGGGAGATAGATTTCAATATCTGGAGAAGATCCTCCCCCTTCCCTCTGCCCTTTCCTCCCCCTCCCTCGACCAAAGAAAGCAGCTCCCATTTCTCTGCTCTACTGAGAGACATCAAAATACAGTGGTACCTCGAGATACGAGTGCCCTAACATACGAGATTTTTGAGATACGAGCAACATTTGAGATAGGAGTAATGGCGAGGATCGGCTGGCTGCACACGACCCACCAGTTTACCGCGACTCGAGGGTCTCATAGTTTCCCACGCCTCAAGGTTACGGAACGAATTAAACTCGTATCTCGAGGTACCACTGTATTAGGAGAACTGGTCTACGTGAAGGCTGGATTTTCAACTTGATTCCGTGCTTCACAAAATTCAATGAACAGTGAAGCCAGAACGTGCTATTTCAGACCCTGGACGCTTGACTTTGAAGCTCAGCTCTAGCCGAGTGGCCTTGGGTAAGCTGCTTAGGTTCTGTATCCGCTGCAAAGCATTGTGAAGATTGAATAGCACCTGAATAATGCCTGGCATCTACCAGGCACCCCAGACATGTTGATCTACAAAACAGACAAACTGAAAAAAGGAAACGATTTCACCTGGGCTGGGCTTTGTTTTTCTGAGCTCTGGGCCTTCTTTGAAGGACCGCAAACAAGCATGTGGGGGAAGAGTAGACTGTGCCCAACCAAGGTTTCGTGGGGCTGAAGAGGTAAGCAGCCTGACCCCTGGTGGCTTCCTGGGAAAGTAGCTGTAGATTTCACAGTGGGTGGCTGCCTGAACCGGCTTTGGCTTTGCACCTTTGAGCCGATGGGGCTTTGGAGGGATGTGAAAGGACGGGGTGCTAAACAATTATGACCATCCTTTGAAGGCCCTCAATTTGCAGGTTCTTGGGAGATTCCTTTAAAGCCAAACATTAAAACATTTTTGCTTAAACAAGGTGTCATCAACAGTGTAATCATTCTTTAAAAATACTCCCATTGTCCCTTCCACTCTCTACCAGAATCGTGAATATCTTTATGCTTAAAATGGAGGAAATAGCTTGACGGATTGTTGGGGGGACAGGATGGGAAGAGGTGCCTCTCCTGGAGCTGTGAAGGGGAGGCTCTGAGTAAAGAGTAGCCTTAGTAGAGGTTATTGTCATGAGATATGGGCTCTCTCGCCTGCTGTTCCATTTATGCCAGTGACAGGTCTTGGCTTTCTCCTCCCTCCTATACTTCTGGATCCTGAAAGAATTTTTTTAAAAATATATTTTATTGACTTTTTACAAAGAGGAAGGGAGAGGGTTAGAGAGTCAGAAAGATCTATGAGAGAGACATCGATCAGCCGCCTCCTGCACTCCCCCTACTGGGGATGTGCCTGCAACCAAGATACATGCCTTTGACTGGAATCAAACCTGGGACCCTTCAGTCCACAGGCCAACGCTCTAGCCACTGAGCCAAACCAGTTTCCGCAAGAATCTCTTTTGAGGGACCAGATTTCCCCACTGTGAATGATGAATCCAGGGGGAATGCCAAACTGGTGACCCATTTCTTTGGAACTTTACTTGCATGATTTTCCATATTTAATGACATTCCACCAGCAGGATAAACATATATTCAAAGTTGAATCATCTTCTCCTTCCCCTTGGATCAGGAACCCAAGAAAACAGGTGCAGGAAGCAGGTGGGGACTCTGGTGAGCAGGATGCTGCTGTGCCATACTTATACCACTCAGCGGCCCCACCGGGGTGTGGGTGAAAGGAATGAGGGGGCCTTTCAGCTGCATAGGGGGGCTCATCTCTATAATATACACACAGCAGTTCTGCAGAAAACGGGGATGGGGTGTGGTGCCCACAAGCAGTTCTCCCAGGAACCCTTTCAGTCAAGACCAGAAAGAGACAGTTTCCATGGCAGTGCTTTTGGGAGTTTCAAGGGGAACACATTCCTCTGGTGGCTTAGAGATTCAGGGATATGGCTTAGCCTAAAAGGGAGAGAACTACCAACAGCACCCACAAGTACAGTTTGCCTTTCTGGTTAGAGGAGAAGAGGAGTGACCCCAAAGAAAATCTCTCTGAGTTCTTTTAGAGACTAGAAGGGTTTCCAGACTGTATAAGAGAAATGCCAGAAAAGTAAAATAATGAAAAGACTTCCACAGAGATACACAGAAATTGCAGTTTAGAAAGGGGCAAATGGAAGAATGTGGTTTTTAGCATTTGCATACATATGCCCTCACCTTATTCCAGAGCATGCTTTGGAGCAATTTGCAGAAATAACACAAAATACAAAAAGATACAAAATAAGTAAAAGGTTTGGGGTTAAAAAGGCCTTTGGGACCTCCAGTTAAAGATGGCAGCACACAGGTATTTTTAGTTCTCATCCATCCCTAGAAACCCATTCAAAACAACAACAAGTAAAAAACAGAGAAGAAAAATGCCCCTCATCTTCAATAATACTAGGAAAAGGCCGCAACCCGAAGTCACAAACTATGAAGCATACCTACTGTGAAATCTGGGGGAAAATGAGTGAGAAATAGAGACCACCTGAGGGCTTGAGCAAGAAAGAGATTTCCCCAAATGTGAGGATACCCATCCTGATTAGCATAATACACCCTGAGCAGGGTGGGTCATCCTATGGACAAGAATACAACTGGGAAGCTGGTGCTAATGGCAAAACCACAAGGACCCACCATTTCCATGGTCTGAGACCAGCTCCTGGGCACGGGTAGCTGCCCAAGGTGTGGTGGGTGGAAGGACGCTGAGGTGGCAGTGTTTGCATTTGCCAGAGAGCCTGCGATGTAAAGGTTTTGCAATAACAGCATGGGCCAAAAATCCGAAGGGAAATAAGCAACCAACTGCAAAGGAAATAACGGATTTGACAAAAGGGTGTTTGAGACAAGAAATTGATCCAAAGTTCCAGACTGTCTCCCCATCTCACTTTTCCTTCTGCCCCCCTCCCCTCCTCAAATGAAACTTTGATAAATGAAACTTAGCGGATCTCATTAAAAGTTCAGTAAGGAACACAAAAGAACCCACCCAAGACTTCGGCATAGATCCCAAAGGGAAAGGAGCCATATGCCTATAAAAGAAGCAAAAGCAGAAGAGACATCTTGATTAGGTTTGAAATATCCAAGATGCTTCACTCTGGTGTGTCTGGTGGTGCCAAATTAAAGCATTATTTCTATTGTGAAAAAAAAATAGACTTGGTCGTGGACTTGAATTCTCCAAGTAAATATTTTCTTGGCAGTGCACAACCTCAGTGCAAAATGCCTATTAGGCATCAACTATAATTATAGCATTCAATTAACATTCTCAAGTGATTATCATTTCTGGCCTACTGGTGGTTGGGAGGTCTGAGCTCTGCCTAATATCTTTGTCTGGAAACCACTGGCTGATACTTGAGTTTGACAATTTGATATGGTCACCCTAATGTGGAGGACAGAGGGGAAGTGTGAGTTGTGACAAGTTTACATCACAACTTGTGGCGATTTGTAGCCCGACCTTTTCAGTAAAACCGAGCTTACTAAGGTTTGAAAAACAGTCATTTCCACCCCAACAGACACTTTTGATACTAGTTTACTAGGCTTATTTCTGGAATATGTGGGATTTTGACCACCCTTTTCTGCTCCAGAAGAGTAGGAAAGAAGTAAAAAAGATATAGGTAGAAAATATATTAAACTTCTTCTAAACACAGGAGGACAGTGATTTATTGAGTGCCTATTATGAGCCATTTGTCATTATTTCTCTGGTTTACAACCACTCGTTTGAAAAATAGTGTCATTATTCCCATTTTACAGATGAGAAAACTGACTCAAAGAGGTTAAGTAATTAGTTCCCACAGACAAGTAATTGGAGGAGCCGAGATTTAAACCCAATGACGAGAGAATGAGCCAATTTACATCGAAAGGGTTATAGTATTGAGCATTCCTCAGTCAGAAATGTTTCTTAAAAGAAATATGCCTACTTGAAACTTGGGTGGGATCCAAGATGGAAATATAAATATATGCATTTTACTCTTCTCTTGTGCAAAATATCATTAAAAAGGGCCAAAGGAATATAAAAGGAGAAGAAATAAATATGCAGGAAAAAAAGGGAAGGGTGTTTTCCATTCTAGAAACAATACATGCTTTCTGGGGGACACAGTGGAGACATACATGCCTGGACTGAGCACAGGGGAGTAAGGAGCTGATCAAGATCATCTGGTCACATCCCATAATATCCCCACTTAGTGCTGGGCTGGACATGAAGGTGGGCTATGGAACCCCCAGAAGCTTATTAGAACAAGAAGGCTACTCAGGTACACCTACTTGCTGCCTGTCAACCTACATGGTGACCGGGTGAAACAAGGGCCCTATTTTTCACCAGCTTCTAATTCAGGCCGTGACTGGCCCTGAGAAGTGGCAGAGTCATGGTTCAATGCTCTCTGGGATTCACCCCATTTGTGCCTGGAAGGCCTAATTGTGCAGGGGACACTGGAGATGAAGCCAAAAGAATCCTTACCTTCCACGAGTCCCGATCTTTGGTGGGATGCAGAAATACTGAGCTATGACAAATGGCAGAGAAAGCCCAGAGGAGGGAATGAGTGTGTGTGAGGAAGAGAGGGCCTCCTGAAAAAAGGTGACACTGAGCTAGACGTTACTCTGAGGAAGAAACTGTTAATTTAAGGGGAGGGAAGCTCTGAATGAATAGCAGTGTATGGGGGAAGACAAGAGTACATGGAACAAGAAGCATAAATACTTGGGGAAATGGGAGAGACTGGGCAGTATACCCACACCCATGTACACCTCTAGGGGCACACTTCCAGGCCTCTGTTGAGAGATGTCTGAGGTGCCTGAGCAGGAAGAGTGGGCAGGACAGTGTTCCCGGATGCTTTGGAAGGTTTGGGGATAGTCCCGTGTGCTCTGGCAGGAATTACCAGTTGAGGGAAGAGGTGGGATTGCTGCTTTTATGGCAGAAGGAAACTCCCAGCCAAAAGAGGAGCAGTGGGGACTTGTAGGGCATATAAGGTGGTGGATCCAATTATTCCACATCCCCGAGTCTCAACAAATAGGGCCTAGAAACAAATGAACAATGCTAGTGGCTGGCTAGTACTCACTGAGCATCCATCTGTAAGTGGGATGTAATAAATTCTCCATCATGTGGGTGACTATGTACCTGAGCCTGGCATGTATAGCAAGTATAAATGGAATCATTATTTTTTTTTGAGCTATTCCTATTTCAAATCCAATGTTTCTTCTTCTATTCAACAATGACCTCTTCTGGAAAAGCAAATAAGCAGAGAAGCAAAACAAACAAACACATAAATAAGTAAATAATAAATTTTATTGTACAACATCATACAATTTGCCAATTTCATTCTTTCAATGTCTTTGGCTGTGCTTTCTCATGCAATCTCATCCCATGCTTTTGTACATGTTGTTTCCTCTGTCTAAAATACTCTTCCTTGTTAATTCCCTAATTGACTTATCCTTTAACACTCATCTCACTCAGCTGTCACCTTTGCACCGACCTCCTATCTTGGTGTACCTTCGTCCCAGATTATAACCATCTGGACATCTGTCTCTCTCCATAAACTGTGAGCCCCTAGGGACAAGGGTGGTGCTTTAGTGCTCTTTACCTACTACCTAGTATGTTGTAAACCTGAACATATGTTTGTTGAAGATTGTCTACATGCAGAATCCATGAAATATTGGAAGAAAATGCATTTTTAACCACTCTTGGCATTGACTCATTGAGCTGAGAGAGAGAGAAAGAGAGAGAGAGAGAGGCTCTGAAATTAGATATACTCTCATGATTCATTCATTGAAACAAATTTTGGGACGACTCCTCTGTCTGGCATTGCTCCAGGCTCTGGGATACAAAGGTGAGTAAGAGTCTGTTTCTGCACGCATGCTAAATGACTATGCCGGGAGAGCTTCACATCAGATACCCAGGGATGTAGTTACGGCCGGTTCACTCACACTGGGGTGCTGGGACTGCCCCCTGACCCCTGAGGCTTGTGGCCTGCCCTCTGATGCCTGCATTATAAAGGGTCGGATAGGAAAGTCCAGAGCTGTTGGATTCTGGCTGCTTAGCAGGTGTAAGATAACATAGAAAGAGCAGGTGAGGTCTAGGGGTCAGGAGTTTTGCTTTGAAAGGTTGCATGACTTCGGGCAACTTGCCGCCTCTCCCTTGAGAGAGATGTCAAGCTGTTATAAATTTCTGCTCACACAAAAAAAGAGCAGGGATGAGATCATGTCCAAGGTTCCTTCCAGAAAGCTTGGATCTAGGACAGCTTGACGCAGGCCCTGAAATCCATCAGCAGGAGCACTTCTATTGGGAAGATACCCCATGGCCTACAAATTGGGTCTTTCCTCTTCCCAGCTGTGTGATTGGCATCTCACCAATACAGTCATAGCTTCTGGTTGAGAGAATCAGTGCCCTGCCCCTCAACTGTCAGAACCTTATTTGCTCCTCAGTGACAGCCATCTTCAGTCTAAATGAAAGTCCAGGAAGTAGACCAGCTAAGGGACCTCAGAACGGAGCGGGGTGGAATTCTGAGCACAGTGAGGTGAGTCTGTTTATTTGTTTCCTAATTATAATTAGCAAAAGGAAGAGTGTCAGGAGTCTTTAGTGATTCACATCTTAATAGCCTGGTTATAATTTATTAATCCCTTTCATCAAATTTTCAGCAGCCCTTTCCCCAGGAGTCTAAGACTCACTCAAATGTATTTATTGTTTCTAGGTGGGGTGTCATTAAATATTTGGCACCTCCTAAAGCTGGTTGGGAAACTAGATTATATACCAGGTGAAAGCACACAATTTCTGAAGGGAAAGGCATGAACTGACAGAACCTAAGGCAAAATGAGTAGTAAATGCACATACACATGTTTATTCTTTAAAATATTGATCACTTCATATTTATCTTTAATACTAACAATGCAAGTGTACTATTTTATTTTCTCCTGTAATTTCTGCTCAGCAGTCCAAGCCAGTGGTTTTCCTTAAAGTGGAATATAAGCACTAATAGGAAATGTTTCATGTTTAAAAATTTTTTTATATGCATATATATTGTGACATGATTACCACAATAAAGTTAATTAACACATCCATCACCTCAGGTAGTTACCATTTTTTGGTTAGTAAGAACATTTAAAATCTACTCAGCAAACTTCAAGTGTGTAATATAGTATTATAACCTACTAGAGGCCTGATGCACGAAATTCATGCAAGAGTAGGCCTTCGCAACCATAGTGGCTGCCTCAATCCCTCCTTTGCAGCTGCAGCTACAGCCCTGGCTTTGTCCGGAAGGTTATCTAGAAAGATGTCTGGATGGCCATTCAGTCAATTTACACATTATGCTTTTATTATTATAGTTAGATCCTCAAGATTTATTTATCTTACTAGAGGTCCAGTGCATGAAATTTGTGCATGGGAGCTGGGGGAGGAGGGTCCCCTCAGCTAGACCTGCACCCTCTCCAATCTAGGACCCCTTGGAGGATGTCTGACTGCCAGTTTAGGCCTGATCCCTGTGGCAGTCGGCCATCCCCTCACAATCTGGGACCACTGGCTCCTAATGGCTTGCCTGCCTGCCTGCCTGGTTGCTCCTAACCACCTCTGTCTGCCAACCTGATCGCCCCTAAGTGCTCTCCCCTGCTGGCCTGATCTCCCCTAATTACCTCTGCCTCAGCCCCTGCCACTGTGGCTTTGTCCAGAAGGATGTCCGGAAGATGTCTAGTCTAATTAGCACATTACCCTTTTATTGGTATAGATAACTGAAAATTTGTACCCTTTGACCATCATGGCTTTATTCCTTCTTTTTTCTCTAGTCCCTGGCAGCCACCATTCTACTCTGTTTCTATGAGTTGTACATTTTTAGGTTCCACACATAACTGAGATCATACAAAATTTGTCTTTCTGTATATGACATTTGACTTGTACAATGCTCTCAAGTTTCCTCCATGTTGTCACAAATGGGAAGATTTTATTTCTTTAAATGATTGAACATTGTGTAACCAAGTTTTCTTTATCTATTTATCCATTGACAAGCATTTAGGTTGTTTGTCTGCATATCATGGCTATTGGGAATAATGCTGCAATGAACACGGGGTGCAGATATCTCTTTGAGATAGTGACTTCTTTTCCTTCGGATACCAGTATATACCTGAACTGGGATTGCTGGGTTGTATGGTAATTCTATTTTTACATGTTTAGGAACCTCCACACTGTTTTCCATAATGACTGTAGCAATTTATATTTCTACCAGCAGTACACAAGGGTGCCCTTTCCCCCACATCCTTGCCAACACTTGTTATCGCTTGTCTTTTTTATAGTAGCCATTACAGCAGCTGTAAGGTGATATCTCATTGTAGTTTTGATTTGCATTTCCCTGATAATTAGCGATGTTGAGCCCTTTGGGCTAACTTCTACCAACTTTGGGCTTCCTTTTGCTAACTTTATTATTTCCTTCCTTCTACTAACTTTGGGCTTAAAGTGAGTCTTCTTTTTTTCTAGTTTCTTGAGGTATAGGTTATTTATTTGAGATCTTTATATTTTTTCTTAATGTGTTTACAGTTAGTTATAGCTTTTCCTCTTAGAATCGCTTTTGCTTCACCCCATAAGTTTTGATACACTGTATCCCTAATTTCATTTGTCTCAAAATATTTATTGGTTTATATTTTGATTTCCTCTTTGACCCATTGGTTGTTCAGGAGTGTGTTATGTAATTTCCATGTATTTGTTAATTTTCAAATTTTCCTCCTGTTACTGATTTCTACCAGTTTCATAGCATTGTTGTTACGTGATTGAGACCTTCTTGAATGTATTAAGACTTGTTTTGTGGCCCAACATATGATTTATCCTGGAGAATGTTCCCTGTGGGCTTGAGAAGAAGGTACATTCTGCTACTATTGGATGGACTTTTTGGTCAAAATATGATTTTTCTTTATTGATTTTCTATCTGGGTGATCTATCCACTGTTGGAAGTGAAATAGTAGACACACCTACTATTATTGCATTGATGTTTATTTCTCCTTTCAGTTGTTTTAATACTTGCTTTACTAGTATATATTTAGGTGCTTTGATATGAGGTGCATACAATTTCATAATGGTATCTTCATGATGAATCGATCCTTTTATCATTATATAATCACCTTTTTTTTTAATCTCTCATGACCATTTTTTGAGTTAAAGCTTCTTTGTCTGATATAAATATAGCCAACCCTGCTCTCTTTTGGTTTCCATTTGATTGGATCTCTTTTTACATTCCATTCACTTTCATCCTATATATGTTCTTAAAGGTGAAGTAAATATTTTGTAGGCAGCATGTCATTGGATCTTGTTTTTACAATCATTCAGTCAGTGTCTTTCTTTTGATTGGATAATTTAATCCATTTATGTTTAATGTCATTGATGGATATGGAATTACTACTGCCATTTTGCTTTGAGTTTTCTAACTTTGTAGTTTCTTCTTCTCTTTCTAAATTGGTGACTTTTTATGATGGTATTTTTCTTTTTCTCTGTGGCAAAGGAAGACTGTTTAAAATGGAGGGAATACATTTATGATAACTTGATAGTGTAGTAGCAAATGTGTGTATTTCTGTTGCAATTATAGTTTGTTGCTTTCGGAAGTCCATTATGTGGTCTTCAAGCTTGCCAGCCACCTGGTCATTATGAGAGAACATAACTTTTCAGCTTAGTGTAGAGAGTGTGGGCAGCACAAATGAGGCATTTGTAAAGACCTTGGGAGTGTGAGCCTCCTATCTCAGTAATCCCAGGTGGGACAGAGTGAGACTCGGAAGCAGTGAAAAGGGTTAGAGAAACAGTATTGCCAAGATGCTACTAAGACTGTTGTGATGATTCCTGATATTTTCTCTAGGGAGAGCATCTATGCATTGGGGCGAGGGGGTCTGCTTATTGAGCAGCCCATTGGACTAACTGGAGATAAACAAAAAGGTTGACATCTGGAGGGTGCACTACATCTCACCTCTGGTGGAGATCAAGTCAAGGGCATGCTTGAATGACAGTTCTCCAAGACGAGGGGCAGGTTGAAAAGTTCTGGGCTCTGCTCAGATGCACCTCCCTTTGCAACTCCGGAGTATCTGACTTAAGGTTTCCTCGCATCTCTGAAGTGAGGAGTGGCTAAGTGGCCAATGCTACCACCCCAAAGGTCAGTGGAAACAAAAGCATGGCACACAGTTGAAAAAAGGCATGGGTGGGCAGCCTATCAGGATGCCGTAAGCTTTAGGGCGTGGCCAGCTTTCTCAGCTACAGTTAGGGCTCAGCCTGAGGAAAGGGAATCTTATAGGCCAGTTTTGCTTGCTTCTGGCCAAGGATTCAAGCTGAGGTAAAGCATGGAATTCTAGGCTCACACATCAGTCAGCCCAAACTACCAGCACATTCTATTAGGGAATGGGGCCATGATTAGTAATGCCTTGCCTTTGTTCATCCTTCAGGGACCCTGTAGGTCTATAGAAAACAGATGCTCTAATCCAGAAGTCCAGATCCTGGCTTCTTACAGGCAAAAGTAACCATTAGCATCTTTAGGGTACAGGTCATATGGTTTAGAAGTAACAGAATGAGGATTGGCCCTTTCTTCCAACTCTCCTCCCCCATGAACCCGTGGTCTGGTAGTCAGGACACAAGCATTTTATTTTATTGATTTGAGAGGGAGAAAAGAAAGAGAGAGAGAGAGAGAGAGAGAGAGAGAGAGAGAGATCAGTTGCCTCCAGTGTGTGCTCCAAATCTCGGCTCGAACCTGAACCTAGGTATGTGTCCTGATTGGGAATGGAATCCATGACCCCCGTGCAAGGACAATGCTTCAACTAATGGCGCCACACTGGCCAGGGCCAGCTCTCTCTGCCACTTTTCATGGGACACCAGGAAAGCTCTCTCTTTGAGTTTCAGTTTCCCCACCTGACAAATGCATGGCTCACACTCGGCCTGCTTCAATCTGACATTTAATAATTCACTCCATCATCACAGCTCTTAATGTTTTGGTTAAAGATCTTGGTATTTTAATTTTCTTTTTTTTTTTTCGGTCTTAAAGGCATCAAATTAGGAATTCAAGCCTGTAGCCAATGAACTTTTCGCCCCTGTTATGAGAAGCGATCTCCAGAATGCCAAGGACTTCCTGGGGGTGGGGGTTCGGGACTCTTTGTGCGCATAACTTATTTTGTCTTAAGACAAACACGACTCTCGTGACGTGCTCCTCCCCAGTGAAGTCAGTGACTTTAGACTTCCTTCCCAAGTCTTCGCCGGATTGTAGGCGAATTGCAGCAGGAACATTTGATCTTCTCTCCAGATGTTTTGATCACAAAAGGGCCACATATGTGCACACATTCCTGGATATTTTTAGATTTTTACAGGCTCCAAAGTCCTAACTGCTTTTTCACTTTGCGCACTGTGGACGCTGTTGGGAGAGGCTCTGCCGAGGTAGCTGAGGCAGAGGTCGGTGCAAGAGGGCCTGGCACGGGGGCACCCCCGAAGCCGCCTCACTCAGTGACACTCCCAGAGTGGCCCTGAGCAATCCTCGCAGGCCAAAGGCTTCAGTCCCTGAGTCCTCACCGGCCACGCAGAGGAAATAACTGCTGCCATTTAAGGATCATAGGTTACGCAGACACTGCCTGGAAGGTTTCTGGCTGCAAGTTCCCTGAAAACCACACCAAGACCCCAATCTAGAGGGAGTGGGTCTAGTGGAGGAAATATTGGGCAGAAAGTCAGATGTGCCTCTAGCTGGCTTTACGACAGTCACTTTTCTCTACTGCGTCTTCAGTTTCATAATCTGCAAAATGGGATGCATCACACTTGTAGCCCAGGAGTCTGCAAACCACATTCTGCAGGTTGGCTATCTGTTTTTGTAAATAAAGTCATCTTGGGTTATAGCCAGTCCCACGGGCTTACCTCTGTGGCAGAGGTGACTGGTTGTGACAGAAGCCACACGGCCCACACATGTGTTTTGCGGATCTTTAAGCAAAGTGTGCTGACCCTGATGAAGCAGGCGCTGCATTCACCACTCCAGGATGTGCCACAGGCATCTACTGCCGGCACTGGGGGTGGGGTGCTAGAGGTTAACACCCCCAGGAGCACCTCTCGGCCAATGACTAATGGAAGTTGGGGGGTGTGTGTGTCACTCTCCTGGCGGGTAGGAAATGGCTGAAAAGTGTTTTTGTGTTGTCTCCTAGATGGCTCCAGCCACCCCAAGATTACGGAGAGAAATCAAGGAGAGCAGTGCCCATTGTTCAAGGTCTCCCCAGGCAGTAGGGGGATAGTCCTCGACATCCACGATGTCCACGGAGCCCACAGTGGACAGACACACAGCTCTGTCATCCTGGCACTTCCCTGTGTGATGTTCTATGGCAGAGGTGCCATGTCCCATTTCAGGGCCAAGGGGACTCTGGGAGGCTTCTCGGATGAGGAAATGGCCCAGCTGGACCCAGAAGGGTGGGTGAGCAGCTGCCAGATGGGAGTGGGAAGAAAGCATTCTGGCAGAGGATATGGCATCCCCTTACGGGCCAAGGCCTTGGGGTCTTGGGATACTGTGAATGGTTCGGTGGGACCAAAGCCATGAGGAGGTGAGGCTGGAGGGGAAGCCAGAGCCAGGTCCTGGGAGGAAGGCGTGGTGCACATGCTGAGAAGTTGGGTTCAAATCAGAGTCACTGGGCCGGCGCTGAGGGTTCCAAGCCTGGAGTGACAGTCACAGCTCACCCTGGTCGGGGGAGGGTTCATTCCTGGGGCCCTGATCACACTTTCCCTAGGAGAGTTGCTCTCTCCCTAGAGCGGGGCTTCTGAACGGTGCTGGGTCTTCCTTTGCTGTGGGATGCTAAGCAACAGCTTTCCTGGCCTCTGCCCACTGGGGGCCAGCAGCCTTGCTCTTGCGGTGACAACACAACTGTCTCAGGGGTGGGGGCAAAACCACTCTTGGTTAAGAACTGCTGGTCTAGCCGAAACCGGTTTGGCTCAGTGGACAGAGCATCAGCCTGCGGACTGAAAGGTCCCAGGTTTGATTCCGGTCAGGGTCATGCACCCTGATTGCGGGCACATCCCCAGTAGGGGGCATGCAGGAGGTGGCTGATCAATGTCTCTCTCATCGGTGTTTCTAACTTTCTATCCCTCTCCCTTCCTCTCTGTAAAAAAAAAAAATCAATAAAATATATTAAAAATTTAAAATTTAAAATAAAAAGAACTACTGGTCTAAAGGTTTGCCTTTTTGTTTGCTGGTTTTGAGTATGTATACAGGTGGCGCTGCCTGCATTTGCCCTTTTCCCTCCTTCTAAGGCCTGGCAACACCTGGCCTCCAGCCTTTCCACGAGCTCCGCGGCTGGACAATGCCCTTGGCTCCCTGCACAGCCCGTGTCAGCACCTGTGGCGCAAGCGCCCTGCTCAGGGGGGCCCGGGCCGGGCTGCTGCGGGGAGCCAGCTGGCAGCAGCGCTCCGTGCCAGGCCAGCAGGGCGCCTACCTGTGAACACCACGTGCTGCCAGGGAGACTCCTGGATGGGGTTCCACCTCGAGGTCGGCTGGGACCAAAACTATCCACGCCTGCTGGCCCTGCCCCGCTGTCACTCAGCCCAGTGGCCTGCCAAGCTTACAGCCTAGAGGGATGAGTCAGCTCAGGGCGCCTGCCAGGGAGCGGGCACCGGGCTGGGAACAGAGGGCAGGCAGTGGCAGCTGGAGGCCATGTGATCGCTGGAGGCTGTGTGTGTCACAGGGCAGAGCTGGACCCGGCTCATTCCTGCGCTCAATCTGAGCCGGCCTCACATGACTCCTCTGTGGGAGCCTGCATGTCCGGGGCCGGGGAGAGGGTGGCTGGGAGGGGGAAGTGATTTTAAGATCCGGGCTGGCAGTACAAAATCCATTTGTGAATCACAAGCAGATAGATATCCGTCACATGATCCCATGGGCTTTGTGGATGCAGAAATCAGGTTTGGGGCACAAAAATGTCTCCCACTCCGTGCTCTGTGCGGGCCGTTGGGAGTCAGAGGGGCACCCAGGATATGGACAGGCAGCGAGCAGCCAGCCGTACTGTTGGCCTCTGTCACCCCCAATGTCAGCAAAACCAGAACACCAAACCAGCACCCCATTCCAGCACTTTGCATATTTCATTCATGCATTATTCTCACAACAGCCCCATTTCCCAGTGACAAAACCAAGGCCCCGAGCGATTCCTCCAGCTCCCTTTTCTTCCTTCCTCCGGGCGTCCAGGGTTTAATCAGGGGTTTGTGTTGGTTTCGATATTTCCACTTCAGCTCCTTCTACCTCACAGTGGCCCCAAATGATACATGCTGGCAGGTCCTTCTAGCTGATGGGATAAGCGGAGGGGTCCTAAAAGCATCCTACCTCCGATGGCCAGGGGCAGGATCCCCAGCCCAACAGATCACGGACGCCAGAGACCCGAGTCAGACAGGTTCGAGGCTGCGGGCATGAGAAGGAGTCTGGCGAGGCCTCTGAGTGCCCTCGAGGCTCCTAACCCTCAGGAATGAGAGGAAAGCCCCAAGGTTGCTCTGGCAACCCCACCTCACAGCTCCCAGTGTGCCAGGAGCTTTATTTAGTTGTGCTGAAACCCAAGAGCCCGGGACCTGGGCTCCTAACCCCATGTCCTCACCATCCAAGAGGACAAAAGCTCGTGAGCAATTCTATCCCCCGGGGAGGAGTGCCACCTGCCTCGTGCTTGCCTAGTGTTTCACCTCTAGGGTTATTACTTTTAAAATAGCACTCAGTGTATTTAATCTCATTACATCAGCAAAATATAGTCATTGTAGAACACTTGAGAGATTCATAAGAGTATAAAGGACATTACAAATTCTCCATGACCTCACCCATTAAAGACAAACACCTTTAAAATTTTGGTACACAGCTTTCTTCTCTATTCTTGAGTCAAGGATATGTATCTGGCTCTAATAAGTAAAACCATAGGAATACTTTATATATATTTTAAAAACTGTGGAGGCAAACCATACATAGTAAAAAGTACAGATCTTACGTGTACAGCTCAGTACATGTTTGTATATTATTGTGCTCATGAGGGCATCCCTGAGATCAAGAAGTAGCCAGTATGCTGGCTCCCATCATTCCAGATTAGATTGGTCTGTTCTTGAGTGGCACATAAATGGATTCCTACAGTATTCACTCTTTTGTGTCTGGCTTTGCTCACTTAATCCATAGGATCTATGACAAGGTTTGGCCTAAGGGACCTGAACTGGGGCTCCTAAACCCATGCCCAACACTGGCACATTAACGGTGTGCTGGGTGCATGTGGAATAATTGGATGAATGGGTCAGTGAACAAATGAGCGAGTACGCTTTGGTTAGAGGGTGGTCTCTTGTGCATTCCAGTTACCACCTGGTGGTCTGTGTGGGGACGGGGGAGCAGTTGGTGGCTTGTGTAATAATCTGGGTGAGAGTAATTGAAGCTGAGCTAAAGGGGAGGCAGGGGGGAGAGTGAGGAGGGAGCAGGCTACACAGGCCTGACTGCCGGGCATTCACAAGGGTTGGGTTGATGCCCCATGAGCAACAGGACCAGGGATATTTTTAGAAACCCTATCAGAGCAGCCACTTGACACTGTGGCTGCCTCATTGTCACAGTGTCACACGGTTAGATACAGAGCCCCCGCTCTGGGTCAGTCCCTCGTGCCATGAGCCCACTATCTCCTGCTGAGCAGGTGGCTGAGGGTGATGACCAAGCACATTGCTAGAGGACCTGGGCATCTCTGGAGAACAATCCACTGGGAAATGCAAGCAAAATGGCTCAAGGAAAAATGGGTGGTTTTGTCCTGCACCCCAAGAAAGGATGCTTATTCTCTAGGATCAGAGATATGGCACAGCTCTCAGCAGTGTAGCCCCCTTTCCTATAAAAAAGTCTCACCCTTCTCTTGCTCCTTGCCTCATCTGGAGCCTGAGCCTCTTTGGCATTCTTTCCAATATATGACCCAGAAATTCCTCCTCTGGGTATTTATTGAAAGACAATGAAACTACTGACTCAAAGAGATACATGTGCCATGTTCATTGCAGTGCCATTTATAATAGCTAAGATATAGATGCCACTTAGGTGTCCATCAACAGATAAATGGTAAAGAAAATGTGCTACATACACAGAATGGCATATTACACAGCAATAAAAAAACAACAACAATGAAATCTTGCCATTGCAACAGCATGGACGGACCTATAGGGTACTATGCTAAGTGAAATAAATCAGACAGAGAAAGACAAATACTGTACATGGTTTCACTTATCTGTGAAATCAAACAAACAAATGAACAAATAAAACAAAAGCAGACTCATAGAAAGAGACAAAAATGGTAAAGGGGAATATAGTCAATAAATCTGTGATGGGTTTGCACAGTGACAGATGATTACTAAAATTAGTGGAATGATCAGAGTGCAAGGTATAAAAATGTCAAGTCACTCTATTTGTACACTGAAACTAATATAATAAATATAATATTGTGTGCCAACTACACGCAAACAAACAACAAACAAACAAATCATTGCCCTTGGTTCTTTTCCTTGAGCTTGTGATTAATGGGTTGTGGAAGATGAAGAGGAGTGGGGAGGCCCTAGGTTATTTTTCTTTTCTTTTTTTTTTTAAACATATTTTATTGATTTTTTACAGAGAGGAAGGAAGAGGGATAGAGAGTTAAAAACATCGATGAGAGAGAGACATCGATCAGCTGCCTCCTGCACGCCCCCCACTGGGAATGTGCCCGAAACCAGGATACATGCCCTTGGCCGGAATCGAATCCGGGACCTTTCAGTCCGCAGGCGGACGCTCTATCCACCGAGCCAAACTGGTTTCGGCAAGGTTATTTTTCTTTATCATTGGGGGGATCGCATAGTTTTGGGAATGCAGGAAATCAGTCCTCAAGGACCATTAGAGGAATTGGAGTAGAAGGCAGGCATACTATAAATTTCTGCCCCACAAGTTGTTAGAAGAACAACCAGAGCTGATGTTGGGAGTGCCTGTGCAGCAAGTGGCCTAGCATGGTTGTTAATGCTTTCCCTGAGAACAACAGCATGGCAGGTCAGCAGTATTTTGGAGCTCCACGTGGGAAAATCCCACCCGTCAGCTAGCGACTGCTGTCCTCTGTTTTGAGTCAAGGGGGAGCAGTGTCATTACAAAGTACCTGTGTCCATCTGCCAGTTCAGATGAAGGGCCAAATCACAGGGCCAGTAATGCCTCCTGGGCAGAGACATGAGCCGAGCAGCTGTCCCTGGCATGCCAGCCAGGGCAGCCAGGTCACCACGGGTCAGAAGGTATCACAGCTACGGTCAGAGCAAGGCAGGGAACCTATTCTTGACCCCTCACACAGATATGAATCCAGAAAGCTGGGAAGGAGGCCATGAAGGCCAGGATGGAGGGCACTCCCAGCATCCCCTGTGGGCTAGAGGGATGCACTCTGGGGACAGCTGGGAACTGAATAGGTTGCAGTCAAAGGAATCCTAGATTGCAGAACCTCTCCAAGCTTCATTTTCCTCTTCTGCAGAGTGAGTAAAATGAGATGAGGCATCAAAATGCCCAGCAGATTGAATGATGTTTTATGAATCTCAGGCATTATTTGTCTCAGAAATTTTTGTCTTTAATAGTTTTTTATCAACAAGTTAAAAAGAAAAACTGGATGCAGGCCTATCCGATGTGCAGAAAATGAAGCTGAGAGGCTGGCTGAGATATTAGGTAAGGAGGACCTAAGATTACAGGATCTGAAAATCTTACGTTTTCTCTCCCGTGGGGGCCTTCTCTGCATGGCCCTCAGAAAAGCCAGTGCCCCCAAAGGAGCTCCATCCCTCAGGTCATGTCAACACGGGACTGCTGCCTCTCTCTAGCTCCGGCTTCCTTCCTCTGGGCACTGTTGACACTACATACCAGATAATTCTGTGTTGTGGAAGTTCCCGGAGCATTGCAGGATGTTTCATAGAGGCCAGTAGTGCCACCCCTCCTCTCTTTGTGATAAACAGATGTCCCTGGGGAACCAAATCGCCCCTGGTTGACACCATTCTCTAGCTTCATTCTTCGTTCTTTTCTGCATTATATGCAGCTCTGGTCACATCGAAGTACAGGTGGCTCCGTAAATAAGCAAAGCTTTCCACATCTTGCATATACATGGATTCCCCTCATTCCAGGCCTTTGCAGCTGCATGAAGTCCTGCTTATCTTTGAAAACTTATGACAAGCATCCCTTCCTTGAGGGCATCATCTCTGAGGCGCTCAGATGCCAGTGTCCTGACAGCGTTCTTCTCCGGAGCCCTGGCTGCATGGTGGGTGTTGTTTTTTTTTTGTCTTGTCATTTTGCTTGTAATTGTCTCTCCCTCTGGACCACACACATCTTGAGGGCAAATCCTGGATCTCATTCATCTTTGCTCCCCAGTGCCTGGAGCACGGCCTGGCGTGGAGATGGGCTCAGTAAATCCACATTGAGTAATATCACTAACTGAATCTACTGGCTGGTCACAGGACCTAACATGCTCAAGTCCCGATGAGAACCTTTTCTGGATCTGAATAAAACAGAGAGCCTAGTACCCCAACCTCAGGCAGCACAGCGCATTGTCTTCTCTTAGGCAGAGAAAAGCCAAATTATTGGTATTTTCATCTCCTGGAAGCGAGAGGGCTGTAGGGAAGTTTCCTCCTGGGAAAAGCCTCTTTCAGCCTCTGCCCTTGAGAGAACATGGGCGTGGCTGCCATAGGTAGCACTCTCTCTTGGGAAGATGCTGAGGATGAAGGTGCTGAGGATGGACGCTGGCCCGAGCCAAACTTTCTGCTTTGTGTACCTCTGGAGCAAGGCACTCTACCAGGTCCTTCTGAAATGCAAATGTGACCCCTCCTGTCCAGGAGCGCAGCCTGGCCCCGTAGCTCTCAGCACCCTTGGCTACGGGACTTCCTCCAGCTTTCCCCTCGGCATTGTCAAAACGGGAACAGACTGCGCAGAAGGAACATGTTTGGTGCCGAGCCCGGAGCCAGGGCAGATCCAGACAATCTGCTCCGCTCCTCCCAAGGAGAGCGGAAAGGCTTTTATGACTTGCTGACAACCAAGTCAGCCATGGGAAAATCTCTGGATGACCAAACCTAAGCAAAGCAGGAGACCCACAGGCTCCCTGGATGCACCTTGAAAAAGGAAGTGCTTCTGGCTTTAAATGTCTAAGCTTCAGTGTGTGTGTGTGTGTGTGTGTGTGTGTGTGTGTGTGTGTGTGTGTGTTGGAGGGTGGTGGTGATGTGCATATACTAAAAGAAAACTCAAGGACTCTTAGTAAAAAGCTGTCAAGTCCAATCTCCACCCAGCACCACGTCCCTCCTCCTCTCTCGGACAACCTCGGTGACAGAGACCTCTCACTGTTAGTAGCTCTGTCTACTAGAAAGCTTTTGGTTTCTCTGATGGCTTACCCTTTTGTCCCAAGTCCAATTCTTTGTTCCAGTGGGAATTGGTCTAATCCTTCCCTGGGGAAGATTTTCAGAGACAATTACTTTACCACCCAAATCTATTCTTCTGGCTAAACCGACCCACTTCTTCCCACTGTCCTCCCCGTGACACAGTTTTGAGTCTCCTCCCTTCCTGATCACCCTTTTCTTGTCACCACAATAGGTAACACAATGCCCCCATTGTCCGTGGCCCTCAGAGAGTGAGTTATTTGGTTTGGACGAGTGTTCCGGAGGGCCCGGCAGTTAGCTCTTCAGCAGCACACTCTGAGACAGCATGATAGCAAGGTTTCAAGCCCCCAGGATGCTGGTTGAGCTCAGAGTGTGCACATCTCTGCCCATTCTCTCTGATATTTCTCATCACCTCTGACTTCATCTCTTGACACTTCTCCCCATACCACCCTGCACCTGTTTGCATGACACCTGCCACAAGACTGGACTTTTTGTGCCTTCCCTGAAAGAACTAGACCAAGGAGAGGAAGCCACAGAAGTCAGATCATAGGCAGACACGAGAAGTACCTTCCAATGGCTGTAGTTCAACAGAGGAAGAGTGACCCCTCTTTTTTTCCTTTGATTGGCAGGAAGCTTACCACCTCCTGAGACAACTCACTCAATCTCTGAATGGCTTTGACCTGAATCTGCTTACCTGGATGCCCCATAGGGCATCTTCTTTTTTATGGTTGACATTATTACAGGTACTCCCCATCCCCCACTTTTCCCAGCTCCATGCAGCACCCCCTTCTGGCATTCACCACACTGCTGTCTGTGCTCAATGGCTATGCATAGAGATGCCTTTGGCTAATCTCTTCACATTCTTTCAGCCAGTCCTCCTAACCGTCCACTTCCCCTCTGACCTCTGTCAGTCTGTTCCATGTATCTATCCATGCCTCTGGTTCTATTTTGTTCATCAATTTATTTTATTCATTAGATTCCACATATAAGTGAGATCATATGGCATTTGTCTTTCTCTGACTGGATTTTTTCCACTTAGCACAATACCCTCCAGATCCCTCCATGCTGTCACAAAGGGTGAGAGTTCTTTTTTTTTTTTTTTACAGATATAGGGGGAAAACAGAGGTTATTTATTGCTATTGCTTATGACAAAGACTAATAGCAATGCTCTGTTGAGTACTATCTTGGGCCAGAACTAGGTTAAGTACTGTATAAACTAAACACAAATGTTGGGTTTCTGAAAATTCCAAATCTCACAGAGTCACAGCCGGAAGCTCCCCTAGAAGTCATTTTACCTAATTTTTCTGTTTCAGATCTTAAGCCACCAAGCCTAGCTTGGTCATGGATAGATGAGAACATAGTTTCCCTAAAAGAGGCCATGGTCACAAAGATTTCCAGACATGGCGGTCTTCCTGAGGTTTCCCAGGCTGAGGAGATAATAGTTAAAGTACTGGCTCCCCGCAAAGTCATCCTGAAAACCTCCACAGTTAGTCCTTTTCACCCATCTAGTGCTAAGAGACTGGTCTGAAGAGAGATGTTCTGAGGAGTCCAAAGAGGGGAATCAAGGGGTCTTCTCTGTCCACTGAAAGGTAGTGACAGTCTTAGGTCAGGTTCCCTAGAAGCAGAGAGTAAGACAAGCATTAGGCACCATGGCTTACTGAGGGAGTGCTTCTCAGGAGAAACTGCAGGGAGGAGGGAGGATGGGAGGCAGGATAGGGAGGAAAAGGGATTAACACCGATGTAGTCAAGGGCAGGCTACCCTATACGCTATGGGTGAAATGCGAAAAGAAATTTGCATTTCAGATAAACATGAGTAGTATTTTTATTACAAATATATTCAACATTTTATATGGGACATACATATTCCAAAAACGTGTGCTTTGTTCATCTGTAATGTAAATTTAACCGGATAGGCTGTATTTTTATTTTCTAAATCAGGCAACCCAGCTTAGGCTGACCAATCAGCTCTGTTTGCCCCAAACTGAGGGATATCCCACAACGTGGGACTTTCTGGGGCAAACAGGATGGCTGGTCACCTCAGTTATGACCTCAGGGAAAGCCTCGCCTTGGCCTGATCTTTGGGAAGGGGTGAAGTGGGCCTGAGACTCTGGAGCCCAAAGCCCTCCGCAGCATTGCCCCCTTGACACGAGGGGACTGCCCTTTGGGGTCCCCGTGCCATTTGCTCATTGCCTGGCTGCTGGTGGATGGGTGGTGGATGTGGGGAGAAAGTTGTAACCTCCAGGAGATACAGCTGCTATCTCCTGAGAGCAATTTCCCTGAGTAAGGGGGCTGCTGTGGGTCATTGATAGGCCAACAGGTTGCACTGAGAGCAGCTAGGGGCTGGGTGACCGAGGGGACGCGAGGGTGGGATGCCGAAGCAAGCCCGGAGCTGTCTATGGCCCTCCAGTCCCTGCAGGAGAAGGGTTGGGGACCAAGCCTGACTGCAGCTCCTCTGTCTGGGCTGGGTGTTTGGGGGATCCCAGCACTCAGCAGCCTGGAGGTGCCACTATGTTCACCAAGCTCACTGAGAGCCCAGAGGAGGAGGACATTCTTCTTTTTTTTTTTTTTAATATATTGATTTTTTAAATATATTTTATTGATTTTTTACAGAGAGGTAGGGAGAGGGATAGAGAGCTAGAAACATCAATGAGACAGAGAGACATCGATCAGCCGCCTCCTGCACGCCCCCCACTGGAGATGTGCCCGAAACCAAGGTACATGCCCCCGACTGGAATCGAACCTGGGACCCTTCAGTCCGCAGGCCGACGCTCTATCCACTGAGCCAAACCGGTCCTGGCGGGGACATTATTCTTGACTGGGAAGGAGAGGACCAGAACAGATGTCCCAGAGGGAGCAATAGCTGTCCCAGGTCTCGGAGACGGGTGGGAATTTGGCAAGGGTCAAGGGCGGGGAGGCCAAGTGCTGGTGACGGGAAAGGTGTGGCCAACAGCATGAAGGTCAGGGTCGTGGGTGTGATGGCGTGATGCGTGGCAATGTCAGCGGCCTCCTCACTCAGCCCTCCAAGGTGCAGTTCCACGGGACTTTAATTCCTTTCTCACAAACGAGGCCCTGTGCCGGGTGAGCCCGGGCCTGGCCGGGTTGCAGACTCTGGGGCAGGTTTTGTCTGAACTGACAAAGCACCTGGCCCACGCGAAGGGCTGCACGATTTATTCTCTGACCCCAGCTAACGCTCTGGAAAAGTGCTGGCGGCCCTCCTGACCTGGGGATGCCCGGGCACCTGGGGAACGTCCCAGCTCCTGGCCCAGATTCATGGGAAGACAAGCTTCCTTCTCACCTTTCCAGTATATCCTGAAACCAGAGGCCCCGCGACACTGGCTCCTCTGTCACCGCTCTGGGATTTCGGCTCTGGCTGCGGCGGGACACCCACACTGCCGAGAAGCCTGAGAAGCTGCTGGGACAAAGGTGCAGGGAGGGTCAGCCGGGGAGAGCGATGGGATCCATCCCAGATCAGTGTCCCCATTTCTGGGCTGAACTGGGCCCGGCACTGGTGGAGCTCAGCATCCGAGCCTTCCACCGGCTCTGCGATCTCTTTTCAGCCCTTTGCCGAGGGAAACGGGACTGCTACGTCCTTATTTCAACCGCTTACTTGCTGTGTGACCCTGCGCATGTCACCGGGCCTCACCGACCCGTCTCCTGCATCTGTACAAACGGTAACGGCAGCCCTAGGAACTAACAGTCTTCAGCATTTGCCAACTTTGGAAGCAGCACAATCACATGCACTCTCTTATTTCATCTTCTCTGCAAATTATGAAGGGAGGAGTGGGCAAGGTGGTATTATCAGTAGCTCTGTTTTTAAGAAAGAATAAATATATTCTTTAAGTTTCAGCTGCCAGGCTTCTGGGCTGAGGGGTCCTGGCTCAGGGACACCGAGAGACCATAATCTCTCATCAGTGCCCCCTGGAAATGTCTGAGCCAGGAAGTCAGCAACGTGGACGTCTCGGGGATGGGGGCCCGGGGAGACTTTGGTTTCTGGGAGTTCTCTGATGCCACAGAGGCCGGGCCAAGGAGGGCCGGGTGTCCGACCGCTGGCTCTGGTTCTGTTTCCACTACGGTCTGATGCAACCCTCAGCACCTTTCCCCTCAGAAATGCAATAGGCAGTTCACTCCGATGCCCAGCCACACTGATTGTGGGGAGGAATGAAATGAGACTTGACAACAAGGTGCTGTGTTTTTTTTTTTCTGGGACCCTGAGGTGAGAAGGAAGCAGTAAGGAAAAGGGGGGGGGGGGCAGCATGCAGTTTGTAGTCAGTCGCATGGATTTAAGTCCCGGGAAAGCCACCTGGCAGCTCAGAGGCTTAGGGCAGTCACTAGTCTCTCCGGCCTCCACCGCTGCCCCTGTAAGTGCGGGCTGGGCCACCCAGCACTGTTGTCAGGGTGCGGGTTTCCACAGCATCTGCACTGTGCTGGACACAGTGGGCACTTATCACCCGTGGATCCCATTGACTTCTCCTCCCCGTCATGCACCTGTACGTATGAAATCCCCTCTGATCAAGTCCGATAAAGTTAATCCGATAAAATTAACTTTTAAGCTAAGAAACGCCTCAGTGTGAACACACACACACACACACACACACACAGAGA
>PVJN01018841.1:0-38326 GCA_004026805.1 Lasiurus borealis
AGAACTGCACCTGGAGCCTCAGCCTGGTTCACTGCCCAGTCAGCATGAAAGGCCTGATGTGGGGAGAGTAATGGGGGAATAAGGACATATATGTAACACTTTAATCAATAAAGAAATAAAAAAAAAAAGAAAAGGCCTGATCTGCCAACTCAGCCTGTCTTTCTAGAGAAATGTTCTCTCAACTCCCCTGGCTGAGCCCTCACCGCTTCCCCCACCCCCAGCCCAACCCCTCAGACCTGCTGACCAGAGGAAAGGGCACCTCCGTGTCCAGGTGTCGCCCTCCCAGGAGGAAGGGCATTTTTTAAAGAGCCAAGAAAAGAAACCCACAGCAATGGATCCCACCGGTGAAAGTTATGGGCATGGAGAATGTTTCACAAGCACTGACAACCGGGCGCTGGTGGGTTTAGCCCAGAGTAAGGTGTGAATCAGCACAGCGCCATTCAGGGCACGCACAGACCTCACGTTCCTTTCAACACTGGGGGTAATAACAAAACACTGGACGCAACCAATAATGTCTTTCCCTAGGGCAGCGGTTCTCAACCTGTGGGTTGCTACCCCTTTCGGGGTCAAACAACCCTTTCCCAGGGGTCGCTTAAGACCCTCGGAAAACACAGATATTTACATCACGATTCATAACAGTAGCAACATTACAATTATAAAATAGCAATGAAAATAATTTCATGGTCGGGGTCACCACCACATGAGGAACTATATGCAAGGGTCGTGGCCTTAGGAAGGTTGAGAACCACTGCCCTAGGGGGAAGGATCAGCTGTGACAGACCCCGTATGAGCAGAGCACGTGGCAGTTTAAAGGAATGAACCAGATCTATGTGCATCCAGCGACCCGGAGGCGAGGGAGGCCGAGCCATTGCACAGAGGGCCAGAGGAGATGTATAGTGGAGAGCGCTGATGCGGATGTCAAATAGGTCAAGTGATTTCCAATCGGCGCGCTGCCACACACGGGTGTGCAGCCAGAATGTCTAAAACATGGCACACCTGGCTTTTTAGTCAGGAGCATGGACCTCTTCTCCCTCAGCGGTTTTCAACCTGTGGATCTCGACCTGTTTTCTGATGGTCTTAGGCTCTACAGCAGTGACCCACAGGTTGAGAACCACTAGCAGGGTCGCCTAAGACCATCAGAAAACACAGATATTTACATTACGATTCACCATAACACGAGGAACTGTATTAAATGGTCGCGGCCTTAGAAAGGTTGAGAACCACTGCCTTAGATGGTCAAATGAAAAAAAAAAAATGACAACAGCCAACTCAAACATAGCTGTCTGGGCTAATGAATCAAAATCAGCAAAACACGTTTCTTTGGGGTGCTGCGGAATTTTAGTCAGTAGTCCGCGTGCGCCAGGAGATGCAGAAGTTGAAAATCGCTGAGATGTACTGTTACATGCGTACCTATGTAGCAAAAGGATGACGCCCAGGTTCTACGGGCTATGATTACCTCTGGGGAGAAGGGAATTTAGGTGGAGAGGGATCGGTGTTACCTGTAATGCTTTTAACAGCCTATCGTTCCTTAAAAAAAAAAAAACGGAAATCTGGCAACATGTTAACATACACCCTGACCGAAACATAGCTTAATATTTTGTCAGATTTCAGGTCTTTTTGACAAATAAAAGGAGTAGCTCTTGGATTCCCGAGGGCGGCGGGTAGATGGCAGAGTGTGGAGGTCAGTGTGTGTGTGTGTGTGTGTGTGTGTGTGTGTGTGAGAGAGAGAGAGAGAGAGAGAGAGAGAGAGAGAGAGAGAGAGAGAGAGAGAGAGAGAGGTTCGGACCAGGGTCCGATGCAGGCTTTCCTCTCTCGCCCACCTGAGTAATTTAACGCGGACTGGTCCAGCTGCGCCACGGACACGGGCCCTCTGGACACCTGCGTGAAGGAGGCGCTGTCATGCAGATGGGCCGGCTCCGGCCCGGTGGCCTCCGCCATCCTGCTCTTGCTGCTGCCAACGTCGGAGGTGGACCTGGGCAGGCAGAGGGGCTTCGTTAGCCGCTTCTGGACCTTCGCCGGCTGGCCGGTCCCCTGGAGGAGCCGCAGCAGCCTCAATCCCCATGAGGGTTTGCCCCCCAAATAACAAAGGCGGCCAGCACGCCCAGACCAGTAACAGCCATCGTGGTGGCCCACGCTGGAGACATTTTTGTTTTTATTTTAAACATATTTGCATAGATTTCAGAGAGGAAGGGAGAGGGAGAGAGAGAAACATCCATGATGAGAGAGAATCATGGATCGGCCGCCTCCTGCATGCCCCACACTGGGGATCGAGCCCACAACCTAAGCATGTGCCCCAACCGGAAATCAAACCATGACCTTCTGGTCCTAGTTCGAAGCTCAACCACTGAGCCATACTGGCCGGGCGCTGGAGACATTATTGGATATTCAAAGTCAGTACCCACTTTGAGGGTGGCTCTTGCGTCTCTGGGGGGTTCAGTGCTTAATTTCTACATAAAATGAAACCAAGCAATTTGCGCTGAGGATTGTCCAAATGAGAGGTGGTGACATCATCGGCAGCCAATGAGGAGGCTCCATCTGAAGAGTGAGGGTGTTCCCCCCTCCCGAGACCAGGATGGGTGACTCAGAGAGCTAGTTGCTGGCAGGAACAAGATGCCCCAGGCTCTGGGAGCTGCAGGCACAGGAGCCCAGCACTGGGGCACCTCCTGGGCATTCTGAGTAAGAACACCCTTTTTCCTGTCCCTGGCAAGCCGAGGATCGGGCCCCTTTAACACACCCCATGTCCCCCAAGTGCTCAGACAGCCAGAGGGCCGCCTGGGCCCCGTGGCCTCTCCCATGGTTAGAAAGGGTGAGCCTCGCCCATGGCTATCGGGCGCTGTGGCCACAGAGACTCCAGGCCGCCCTCTCGTTAACATGCAGGGAGGCAGAGGAAGCCGGAGCAGGTGACAGGCTGCCAGCCCGCAGGCCCCCCTCTACGCAGATATCGAAATCTTGGGGTTTGCAGAGTGGGTGGTGACCTCCTCGTGGGCAAGGTGGCAGACAGCGCGGAAGGACACGGGAGGAGACGGGCGGTGGAGAGAAGAGATGAAATAGATGCTGGGTTTGGGCCCACCTCCCACAGAGGGTGGAGGTGACGCTCCTCCCATCCCGAACCCTGGGGAGTACCCTGTTTCCCCGAAAATAAGACATCCCCTGAAAATAAGACCTACTTCCAGTTTTGCCTCTCGCTGTCATATAAGGCACCCCCCTGGAAATAAGACCTCCCTGATAACAAGGCCTCCCCTGAAAATAAGGTCTCCCTGGAATAGAAGGCCCCCGAAGCTACCGTAAGGCGTCTGACTTCTGATTTAAAGAGACCTCGCACTGCCTGAACAGCTCCGGCTGCGCTGCGGCCCATCAGGGAGCTGGTTTGTGATGACGACGACTACCCTATCGTATACAGATAATATATTTCCTTTTTTTTGGTTCAACAATAAATGTGTACCGTATTCGTCTTCATGGAAAAATAAGACATCCCCTGAAAACAAGACCTAGCGCATCTTTGGGAGCGAAAATTAACATAAGACATTGTCTTATTTTCGGGGAAACAGGGTAACTGTGGGAGGGTGGCTGCTGGAGGCTCAGCAGTGTGGGGTGTGTCTCCCTTTCTTTCTCAATCCCTCCCTCTTGCTCTGGCTGGCTCCCTCCCTCCCCCTCCCCGAGGCCTCCCTCATCCTGGTCCCAGCATCTGCCCCTCCTTCAGAAAACCCTTCCCGGGAGAATGCCTGCCCCAGGCACTTGGTGTCCTTGGGGGAGTCCTAGTGCCTCTGAGAACAGAGAGGGTTCTGCTCTCACTTTACAGAGAAGGGACCAGGGACCAGAGGGACGAAGCAACTGGCCTGGACTCACCCAGCATGTGACAGGCACGTCAGATCGAACCTGGGCTGCGGCTTCTCACCCGACCCTGAGCTCGGCTGGGGCCACGGGGTGGCTCTGCACTGAGCTGGGGATTCTAAACCGCTGGCTGGGGTTGAGGGCAGGGTTGTTTCTGAGAAAGAGCTGTTTTTCTTTACCGTTTTCACAGAATTCACACCTGTGGTTCACACTGGTGTGTGTGGGGGAAGGTGAGGGTCAGAAGGCCAGGGCCGGGCCCCGAACATATGCCCGGGACCAGTTCTTTCTCCCAGCCCCGGACATGATGAGGATTTCGACCTCCCCCAGTGCTCGCGGCCTTTGTGTTTCTTGTCTATCTTTATTAAAAACTGGTGCACGCTGAAACTGGTGTGGCTCAGTGGATAGAGTGTTGGCCTGTGGACTGAAGGGTCCCAGGTTCGATTCTGGTCAAGGGCATGTACCTTTGGTTGTGGGCACTTCCCCAGTGGCGGGTGTGCAGGAGGCAGCTGATTGATGTTTCTCTCTCGTTGATGTTTCTAATTCTCTCTCTCTCTCCCTTCTTCTCTGTAAAACATCAATAAAACATATTTTTATAAAAAATAAAAATAAAAACAGGTGCTGCCCTGGCTGGGTTGGATGAGTGGTTACAGTGTTACCCACAGTCTGAAGGGACTCTCGATTCCCAGCCAGGGGCATGTACCTGAGTTGCAAGTTCAATTCCCAGTTTTGGCTGGGGAGTGCAGGAGGCAACCAATTGATGGGTCTCTCTCTCATTGATATTTCTCTCTCTCTCTCTCTCTCCCTCCCTCACTTTCACTCTCTCTAAAGATCAATGGAAAGAAATACCCTTGAGGGAGGATAGGAAAATAGTAACAACAAGAACACGTGCTTTGTACATCACAGAGCAAAGGGAATGTGCTCACAGTGGACATATCTGAGTTCACGTGCTTTCAGCCTCTTCCTCTCCAAAGTCATGAGTTGGGGTGAGCACTGAGATGCGCTGCTCCCTGGACACCTCCCCAAGAACAAAGGGGTGTGCATACATGGCAGGAGGCAACTAGATGAGAGACACCTGTTGTGGTGGCCCCCGCTGGGGTAACTTTTACACGTTTGAGATCAGAGACAGAGTTTTGGGGGCCTGGGCAATGACACTGGGTTTCCCCAATTGTGGGTTCTCCGGGACTTTCTATTTTACAATGACAGGAAAGCGGGTTAGGCCTCTCTGTCCCCCACGTCCTTCATGGTACTCAGATGCCCCAGGCCCATGGCTGTCTGTGTGGGGGAGGCACCAGAACGGGGCACGGCATGAAGGAAGTCTGTCCGGTTGGGGTACACAGGCCCACATCCTTCCCAACTATTCAAAACAAAGCCGACACAGGAGAGCTTTACCTCCTGAGAGAAGCCACCGCTACGGGGCCAGTCCGGGGAGGCACAGGCGGAGGCGGGGAGCCCATGACCATTTCAGGAAGCTGGGAGAACCTGTAGGCCTGTGAGAGAGACAAGCAAAGAGAAGATCTGTTAAAACCCAGGTCAGCCAACACAGAGATCCTTCCTATTTAAAATGGAAGCCAACTCTGGAGGGGCTGGCTTTTCTTCCTTCCTCAAACGTCCCCCTTAAGATACTCCCTACAGTGTTCCCAGCCCTCTCTTCTCTCTCATCTCCTGTTCCTGTCCCCTTTGCTTAGGCCACTGAGTCCTTCAATTGTTCTTTGCAAAGGTGTTCTTGGCAACTGAACACTCCCGGTTCTTTCCCGCCTGGGCTTTTGTACATGCTGCTCCTTCTCCCCGGTGGGCCGTTAATGTTGCTTGTTTATTTATTACCTGCCACCGACCTAGGCTGTAAGGAGGGTAGGAACTTTCTTGCCAGCTGGCTCCTTGAGCCTGGAACAACGTCTGGTATATTAAAGACAATCCATTGATATTAGATGCAGGGGCCACTGATTGCATTTCGCTTGCTCACTCATGGAAATGAGGTTGAATCGGGGAAAGCAATGGGCTTGGAATCAGGAGGGATGGGCTGAGGGCCTAGTTTGCTGATGAACAGACTTTATGTCCCTAAGCAAGTCAGGTGACCTCTCTGGGCCTCAGTGTCCTCTTTTGGAATGGAGACAAGACGCCTTGCTCAGAGGGGTACCGGGAAAATCAGGCCAGTGAGTGTACGTGTGAAGTGTTTTGCAATCTGTAAAGCACTATTCAAAGATAAATGATTGGAACTGTCACAAAAGTGAAGACTTTATTTTCTAAAAAATATATTTTATTCATTTTTTTACAGAGAGGAAAGGAAAGGGATAGAGAGTTAGACACATCGATGATAGAGACAGACATTGATCATCTGCCTCCTGCACGCCCCCCACTGGAGATGTGCCCACAACCAAGGTACATGCCCTTGACCGGAATCGAACCTGGGACAGTCCGCAGGCCGACGCTCTATACACTGAGCCAAACCGGTTTTGGCAAAAGTGAAGACTTTAATCAACACTTGAGGGGATGAGAGGACAACGGTCGGCGATAGGATCAGAGAGCCAGGCCACAGCCTTATTAGCAACAGCAAATCTAGACATGCTCTCTGGGGAGACAGAGCTTCACTGTGCTTCTCATTCATCTTTTTCTGTAGGCACCGTGGCCTGCCAGATCGCTCGATGACCAGATGACAAGAGTAAACTGAAGGCATCGGGACCAAAAGCAGCAGAAGGAATCTTTAAACGGAATGGGTCTCCTCCCTTCAGCATTATGGCAGGCTGTATACTCATTAGGGCCAACCCCCTACATAACAACCGGATGTTGGATAAAGCACACCTTGGAAGCACCGTGGCCAATGCAAGATGTAAGAGGAATCTCAAGGACTCTACTCCACCTTGCATTTTTGCTGACTACTCACTATTTCCAGTTCTGGTTTCAGCTCATGGTTCTATTTTAGTTTGCTGAGGTGTGTGTGTGTGTGTGTGTGTGTGTCAGCAGGGGTGGGGGGAGGGTATACGCTGGTGAATTTGGCTCTTCACTTACCTGCACGATGACAGCGTGGGGACTTCCCTGAAACCTCAGGTTTTGCTGATAATTTAAAAATCATTGTCCTAGGTGTCCTAGGTGTCCTTCCCACTTTGCATTCTATTATTATCAACTAGAGGCCCGGTGCACAAAATTCGTGCACTGGGGTCCCTCAGCCCAACCTGCAATCCAGAAGCTCTCAGGGGATGTCCTACTGATGGCTTAGGCCCACTCCCATGGTTCTCTGCTCTCTGTGGGGCCTGGGGGTGAGAGGAAGCCCCCGTGCCCTGCAGTGTGCTCTGTCTGCCAGGCCTGGGGACTTCGCTGACACCGACACACTAAGGAAGCCCCCATGCTCTGCTGTCCAGGCTCTGTCTGCCATGTCTGGGGGTGGATCCAGCCTTGCCGCTTGGTCCCCACGAACCCTGGCGGGGCTGACAGGCTCAGACACTGCAGTAGCCGTGGAGCGGGGAGGCTGGATCTGCCCCCTCCTGTGGTGGATCCAGCCTCACTGCTCCTACGGACAGGCTGGACACTCCCAAACACTCCAGCAGCGGGGTTGAGGGGACTGGGGGCCGCCATCTTGTGGCTATGGGGGGCCGCCATCTTTGTTGTGGAGTGACGAAGGTACTAGTATAGTGGTTGGCAGACTGCGGCTCGAAAGCCACAGGTGGCACGAGAGCTGCAGTTTGCCGCTCTGTTGACTAATGAGTTTGCCGACCACTGTACCAGTATAATATCAGGCCGACGCTCTATCCACTGAGCCAGACCGGTTTCGGCGCAGTTCTTCCCTTTATAGTTGTGTAACTGTGACCAGTTTCTCTACTTTCCCACGCCTCAGTTTCCTCACTGAGTCATAATACTGACTTCATAGGGTGGTTGTTCGATGATAAGAAATAATGTTGACACAGCACTTAGCTCAGGGTCAGGCACACAGGGAGCTTAATAGATGGCCACTGCTATGATTATTATTACTCTTCTTGCTATTATTATCACTATTCTTGTGAGTTCCATCTGCAAAGCCTCTAGTAATTGTAGAGGGAGATGCCTTCACCTGCTACATTTCACGGAAACCCCTTCTCAGACCCCCACAGGAAGGCTGAAGGAAGGTCTCCTTCCCCTGGGCACAGACCCATTACAGCTGCTAGCCAAATTCGACTGGTCCTTAGATGTCGGATCCAATTTCTTCAGAGACTTAAGGGGTACAATATGGTCAAGAGTCTCCTGCAACGCAGGGCAGAAATTGTACACTGCCAGCAGGCACCTTTTCTACAGTATAAATGCCATCAGCGTGGCCCGGTGCATGCACCAGTCAAACCACCAGCCTCCAATTATCCTCGGGCAGAGCCCAGAGCCCCTCCTTTTGGGGAGCTGAAAAGTGATCACAGTTATCTTTCTAAGTGGCCATCTTTCCCATTGATTCCCTCATTACCAGAGCGCCAGGGGCCTCCCCAAGAACGAGGGTTAAGAACCGTCATTTTGACTTGTCGGCTATTGTGCATAGTAGGCTATTTTCTCCTTTCATGAAAATAGCAGCCACGAGTGCTGTTAGCAAAAAAAAAAACAAAAAACAAAACACCTTAATAACAAAAGAACTGTCTTTGATATCCTACAGATGGATGGGCCTCCCTCTCTATTTCTCAAACCTTTCCCCTTTTTTTTTTGGTGTTGTCATTTTAAAAGTATATCATGCTGATGTTTTTGCCCTTCTTGGCACAACTGCCAACCCCGTGTAATGACAAAGGAAACCATCTAAGTTTTCATATGTCCCACAGTGAAGTTTTCAGATGATTTTGTTAAACCGAGCATAACGGATGTGGTTTGTGGCACCTTCTTGCCTACCATAGGTTTTAAGGCTCATCCTGTTTATTAAGCTTTTCTATCTGAAACCCAGAAATCTCTGCATGGACTCCCAGAATCTGGTCTCCAGCCAAAGGGATCCCGCTGTTCTTGAGAATCATCTTTAGACATAAGGGCAGCTTCTCTGGAACTCTGAGATGGGGCACCCAGAGCATGCGCGGAAAGGAATTTCATAGGAGATGGCGTCTCAGAACTGTCGGGGGAAAGGGCTAGAACTAGTAGGACCCACTGCGAAGGAGAGGATATTTTCTATATTAATAACTAGCATTTATTGAGTAATTCAATGTGCTAGGGGCCATGGAAAGCACTTTTAACTAATATCGGCAAATGACTATTGGACGCTGACTGGGTGCCAGGACTGTGCTAAGCGTGGCACCTGGGTTTCATCCTCCCTGCAGCCCTCTTGTCCTCCCCAGTTTAGGACTGAGGAATCTTGGTCACTGGCTAAGGTCGTTCAGCTGGAGAGTGCCATTCTACTCTGGCCTGGGGCAAAATCCTGAGACTTGGAGCTCGGGAGGGAATGAACCAATGAAACTGAAGTCAGTGTGAGTCACTAGGGGACGGACACAGGTAAGTTTTCTCAGGGGACAGACACTTAAGAGGTAGTATATCCAGGGTGGGGCAAAAATAAGTTTACGATTGTTTTATGAAAAGTAATACAATCATGAATAAATAGTAAGACAAGAATTAACTGTGTTTTGAGTACTCACAACCTTAAGCCTATACTTTCCCCCGCCCTGTGTGTGATAAGATTAGGGTGTTTTCTGAATCTCAGCGAGGAGATTCGTTCTTCCTCCATAAAAGTCGGTACTAATTTAATGCTCAATTAGTAGGAAACTGTTAGAGAGTGGGAATTTTTGAGCATGCCCCATTCTGAGAGGCCGTGGACTATCCCCCAAATAGAGTTGTCAGTGCTGACATCAGGCCAGGCCTTGAGATACGGTCTCATGGCCCCTTCCCAGCACGTAGGCCTTCTTTCACAGAACACCGTCAGCTTTCTGAGGAACAAGATCACTGTAAATAACATGGTTGTCAACTCTGACGTTGCTTGGGAAAAACTGTTTTGTCTTGGGTTGTTCGCTCTGCAAAAACAGAATGTGGTAAATGTACTTAAAAGCGGTCCTACACAAAGGGTCGCGGCTGCTCTCTGGACTCCCTGCGTGGAGAAAGGCAGAACAGTTGCTGGCCGGCTCAATAAATCCTTGCTTGCTTATTACTAACTTAGCAGCCTCTGTGGTCATTTGCAACTGGTCACTCGCATTCACCCCATAACAAAAACTATAATGTGACTACCATGGGGAAATATATCAAGGTGACAGGTTTGTAAGGCTCAGTGAGAATTTTTTAAATTTCCTGAAGAGAGGACTGGGACTCTAGATTGATGGGACCTGGGCCAGTGGTGGCTCCAGAGTTGTGGTCACTCTTCGGAAGGCAGCGCTTCTTGACTGTAGCCAGCAAGGTTCCCTGACAGCAGAGACGAAGTCGTGTTCCTGAGATCTGGACATTCCCTAAAGCCTTGTTTTAGCTTAAAATTTGTATAAAAATGTCGCATCACTCCACCCATCTCTCAGAAAATGGGGGAAAAAGATGCCCCGTGTTCATCCTGTTTCCTTTTTGACTACACTCTCTGGATTTGCATACTGCAGCCTGAGAAAGCTGCCTTTGACACCTACCAGTTCTTCTGATAATGTCTCACTTTGTCCAGCGTGGCTTTTACTAAGGAAAAGACCCTGTGGACCCGCAAACAAGTATTCTGGCCCCCTGGCCATCTGGCCTCTCCTTGCAGGTGTGTGAATAAATAATTGTTCTGCGCTTACTCAGCATGAGTCAGAGTCCCCAGATCTGACCACACTGGAACAAAGGGACAAAACAGAAATTCCGTACCTGCTGACTTCAGGTCAAGGCCCTGCGATGATGACCTCACCCAAGCCTAGCCTCAGAGGTTCAGTTTCACATAAACTCAGTCTCTCCTGCTAATGCTTAGTCAACAGGGAAAGGCCAGGCTAGAGATGACATGGCAGGAATGACATGCTAACATGTTGGATCATGGCTCTACAAGTCCACAGGCTACAGGAAGTGAGAGAAATGATATGAATGGCACCGTCACCCAGCACCACACAGAAAAACACGGTGGTTAAGAATATGGGCTCTGGTGCCATACTGCCTGGCCTTGAGTCCTGGCTCTGGCCCTTTCCGGCTGTGTGACTTGAACGAACTGTGTAATCTCAGTTTCTTCATCTGTAAAACAGGGATAAAACTAGTACCTGTGTCAGAGGCTTGTTTTAAGAATGAAATAAATACGCTAATATGTGCATGACACCTAGATCAGTACCTGGCAACAGTGAAACACAACAAATGTTGTCATGTCACTATGACAATTTATAAACTCTATTAATGAGAAATCCTTGGAGATAGGCCATGAAATATTATAAAGGTGAAATCTATACATATACAAGGCATTGTCTATTATGGTGTATGGCTTATAAAACTAAGTCTTTAAAAAATATATATATGTAGATACCATGATAATGAACACAATGCAAGCTAATTAAAACTGCTATTTATTTATGGAAGCTCTGGTCATTGGGTGCTTTCTCAGCTACCCCAGTGCAGTTACCACTAAAAGAAATAAACATGACTGACACCTCTATAGCATTTACTGTGGCCTGCATTCTCCCGGTATCTGGCACATATCCGCTGGTTTACTCTTCACAGTAACCCTAGGAAGTAGGTTATTTTAACTTGCTGATCTCATCTGTAGAGAATTTAAGTGACCTCCCTGTGTGACAAAGCCAGTGAGTGGCAGGGCTGGGATTCAGAGTCCAGCCCCTGCCTCCAGAGCATCTGCTCTGACCTACCAGGCTACATGGACCCGTAACATGGGTCCTCACACTTGGAAACATAGGAAACCATCAGTGCATGAAGAATGAGGTCAGCCCTTCACAGGAGGGATGACAGCAAAGGAGATTCTTCCCGAAGTGAATGACAGTTGGAAGAAGGGCGTGTGTCCAGAGGACTCACAGGCGGAGGCCTGGATCATGGGTGGAGGCCAGGAGGACAGAGCCCAGCAGAGTCCCACCTCCAAATTCCAAGGTGACTTCTCACCGGACACCCCCCGCAGAGACCCCCGTGGGAACACTCTGGGCAGGACTGGCCTGGCCATAGCCGGCGGGCAGGCTGTCTGACTTACCGGCCGGGGCAGGCTGTACTGGTACATCTCTGGGCGGTAGGTCGGCACCCACTGCACCCCAGCCCTGGGCCGCGTCATGGTCCCCGGGGCGCTGGTCACCACCTCCGAGTAGGGCAGGTGCTGCGTGGAGCCGTAGGCCTCCGGGTGCCGGCTCTGGCCCGCGTGGCCCGCGGACGCCAGGCTGAAGGCCTCCTCCAGCAGCATGTGCATCTGCTGGCGGACCTCGTCGATGGAGGGCTGGGAGCTCAGCGTGGACGTCTCCGAGTGGCCCTTCACTTGACGCGACCTGCCGTAGGCCCGCGGCTCGTTGACTCTGTCGATGTTGGTTTCCTCTATGATTTCCGGCTCGGTCTGTGGGGTCAAACAAACGCCCGGGGATTTGTTAGTTCACTTTCCTTGCCATGAATGCTGTCTGTAATGGGAGCATTGTAACTGTCCGGCTTGGCCTGGTGCTATCAGGCATGCGTGCCCTGTCCAGGGGTTCATGTGATGGGGAGTCAGCTATCATCGGTAAGGCCATACTCAGCTACCCCTGTGCACCTCCCTTCTCCAGAGCTCAAGCAGTGCCACAGCGTTACTAATGGACATAGGGCCAGGAGAAATGGCTTTTCATTGACGACATGAGTGGTCTTCTCTAAAACCTTGTAGAGATATTCTCTGCCCCTATGCTGTTAGGTACGAGAATCTAGAGCAGTGGTTCTCAACTTTCCTAAGGCCGCAACCCTTGCATACAGTTCCTCATGTGGTGGTGACCCCCAACCATGAAATTTTGCTACTGTTATGCATCGTGATGTAAATATCTGCATTTTCCGATGGTCTTAGGTGACCCCTGTGAAAGGGTCTTTTGACCCCAAAGGGGTCGCGACCCACAGGTTGAGAACCGCTGATCTAGAGTGTTCTGCAGTCTCTACTCTAGATTCTAGACTCTGTCTCAATGGTCCTGGGTCCAGACATTGGTTAGCAGATTGCTGGTTGCCTGATGCCCGTTTCAGAAAGAATAACAAACCTGCCTCTAGATCACTGAGCAAGGTGTGCACACGGAATCAGAAGCTGTGTGGGCAGAACACGGCATCTGTACCTCAGCATACCCACTCAGAGACCCTGATGCCTGGTCAAGTTTGAGAATGTTCTCCCGCCTTTCTCCAGGGAACCTTTCCTTGAGGGAGTAGCCATGGCATCTACACGGGCAGAGAGCTAGACTTTATCAGCTTCCAGAGCAGGCTGCATGGACTGTCTTGTGCTTGCCTGTCAATGAATGTTTATTTTAATGATTGGTTTTTATTTAATGGTCGATTTTTTTACAGAGAGAGAAGGGAGGGAGGAAGAGACAGCCAGACATCAAGTTTTGTTGTTTCCCCAGAGAGCCCAACCCTGGCCGGCCTGTAAAGAGCACCTCCAGTTATTCTCCACCGCCTGCCCGGCTTTATGCTCCTCCCTGGCATTTCTGACATTGCCAAATGCAGCAAAGTGTCCACATGTTTATTCTCTGTATCCTTACTGCAATATAAATCCCATGAAGGCAGGGACTTTGTCATGTTTCCTGTTGCATCTCAGAATGGAAAATACTAGGACTTTAAGAAATCAGCCAATCAGTGGTTTTCTCTCATCATTGGTGCTTCTCTCTCTTTCTCCTTCTCTGAAATCAATAAAAAATATTTTCTAAAAAATACAGCCTGGAGAATTTCTGCTCAAAAGTCGTCAAAAGATATCTGTATGTGTCTAAAATGAATGAGACAATTTTTTTTAAAACTAGAGTCCCGGTGCACAAATTTGTGCACTAGTGGGGTCCCTCAGCCTGGCCTGGGGGATTGGGCAGAAACCAGCTCTCCGACATCCCCTGAGGGGTCCTGGATTGCCAGAGGGTGCAGGCCAGGTCGAGGGACCCCACTGGTGCATGACTGGGGCTGGGGAGGGATACAGGAGGTTGTCCAGCTGGGGAGGGACTACAGGAGGGTTCCAGGGCGTGTCCAGCCCGTGTCACTCAGTCCCAATCTGCCAGACCCCAGCAGCAAACTAATCTACTGGTCAACTGTCTGCCCTGGTGGTCTGTGCACATCATAGCAAGCGGTTGAGTGGCCTCAGCATATCACACTTTTATTGGTTGAACAGATGACCAGATACTTAGCATATTAGGCTTTTATTACATAGGATGGAATTGAAGAGGAAGAATGAAGGACTCTTGAAGCCATATACAGTGGTACCTCGAGATACGAGTGCCCTAACATACGAGATTTTTGAGATACAAGCCATTGAGCGAGCGATTTTTGCTTTGAAATAGGAGCAACATTTGAGATAGGAGTAACCTCGTGGGTCAGCCGGCTGCACACGACCCACCAGTTTACCATGACTCGAGTGTCTCATAGTTTCCCATTCTAGAATTTCTTTTTTTAAAAAAATATATTTTATTGATTTTTCACAGAGAGGAAGAGAGAAGGATAGAGAGTTAGAAACATCGATGAGAGAGAGACATTGATCAGCCGCCTCCTGCACACCCCCTACCGGGGATGTGCCCACAACCAAGATACATGCCCTTGACCGGAATCGAATCCGGGACCTTTCAGTCCACAGACCGACGCTCTATCCACTGAGCCAAATCAGTTTCAGCTGTTCTAGAATTTCTTGAGTTCTGAGCCCCAAAGTGGATGGATGTCTTACACAGCCCCCCTTTCCGGGATACACACAGTGTGCAGCATCACGTGGCCTCCCCTGGCACTTCATCTCTGGAGCACCAGAATTTGAAGGCTCTCTCCGAAATGTGCCTCAAGGCAGTGATTTTCCGCTCAGCGTCAACCACGGTTCCACCCAGCGAGGAGAGCGGATTCTGAACGAACCCCACCACTTCACAGCACAGGCCACGCGGGGGTTTCCGAGGGATAGGTTTCTGGCCCATCTGGCCACGATGGATGGCACTGGCCCCTGCCCATTTTTCTCCGCATCAAAGAAGGTCCTCGGAGCAACACCAGACAGGGCTGCTTCTCCGCCTTCAATGCCCGCCTGGGCCGCTTAACAGCCTCCTGGCAAATGCGGCCCCTCACCGGGGAAGCAGACACGTATTTACCACGCTGCTTGTGGAAACCGAGCTGCAGGGAGTTTCCGCCTCCTCCGTGGGGTAAGGGGCTCTCAGGGCAGGGGGCTGCCCCCGAGCCTGCATCTCAAAGCTTCTCTGCAAGAAAGGGAAACTGCTTCTCGGAACAGGGAGGGGGATCCACACAAGGCTGCGATGACTTCCCTTCCGCCACCGATGGAATTTTAAAAACTCTCCGAGCCGAAGCTGGTGTGGCTCAGTGGATAGAGCGTCGGCCTGTGGACTGAAGGGTCCCGGGTTCGATTCCGGTCAGGGGCATGTACCTTGGTTGCGGGCGCATCCCCAGTGGGGGCGTGCAGGAGGCGGCTGATCGGTGTCTCTTTCTCATCGATGCTTCTGACTTTCTATCCCTCTCCCTTCCTCTCTGTAAAAAATCAACAAAACAAAACAAAAACACTCTCCGAAAATCTTCTCCTTTCACTCAGATTGCTTTCCAAAGGATGATCCGCACCCACGTTGGAGCTCGAAGGACGTGGAATCGGCATGCTGTTTCTCCATCTCAGGCGAGTGGAAATGACACTGCAGGGTCTCTCGTAGATTTCTAAGCGGAGGGGCACTTTTTGCTGAGATGATGGGGTGGACAGTCACAAGTAAAAGAACATGTCTCTGTGTCCTTGGCGAGTGGACAGGTCTCAGCCTGACTCACTGCTCTCACCCCTTCTCCGTCCTCTCGTCTTCCCCCCTCACCCTGCTGCCCTGCACAGGGCATGGAACTCAGTTACCGAGCCAGCCACAAGGTCCCATTTAACTGAAGCTATAATGACTGGCTGCCCTGTGTGACCTCAGCAATCACCTTTGGACGTGCGGCCAATGTGGGGGCCACAGGGAGGTGGTCTCGGCGCCTTTCACAGAGCCCCTCCGTAACCCCATCAGGCTGGAGAAAGGCGCCATTTGAGAAATACAACCCTCTCTTCAGCGTGCGACCTAATTCCTCTCTGTCCTGAGATGTCCAAAGTGTGAGAACGGAAAGGAAATGGAAAAAAGCGCATCCCTCTCTCTCCCCGCCATGGACGCTGCTAGCCAGAGTTGTGACAGCTGATGTAATTGTCGCCGGGACCCCATCAGCAGGTGCCATTTGTGGCTCCGCTCCGTAGATGGAGACGCGGAGCGCAGGAGGTGAGGCCGCCAGCCCGAATTCACAGCGCTCCTCGGAGCTGGAACTTGGACGCGGCCCAGATCCGGAGGCCGAGAGCGCAGCCGCTCCACAGCGATTCCGTGAACGCTGGGCATCATCCCTGAGCCACAGCCAATTAATTAAAAAAGTGCCTTTTAGAAAGGAACCAGCCTGAGAGCAAACACAAAGAGCGGGTTCTCTCCTGGGAAGCTCTTTTGCTTCTTGGCTTTGAGGTGAGTCATCACCTGCTTCTCCTCCCTCCTCTTAGCGGAGGGGGCACTGCAGGTGGCTGCAGACAGAGGGTCCATCTTTTTTTAATTTTTAAAAAAATATATTTTATTTATTGATTTTTTTTTTTACAGAGAGGAAGGGAGAGGGATAGCGAGTTAGAAACATTGAAGAGAGGAACATCGATTAGCTGCCTCCTGCACGTCCCCTACTGGGGATGTGCTCACAACCAAGGTACATGTCCTTGACCGGAATCGAACCTGGGATCCTTGAGTCCCCAGACCGACGCTCTATCCACTGAGCCACACCGGTTAGGACAGAGGGTCAATCTGGAGAGTCAACACCGCGCCATAACCAAACAGCCTCTCCCTCCGCCAACTCACACCCGCCTCTTCTCCTTTTGGAAAAATCCACGGACACACAGAACCGCTCTCTGTCATTCCATCGGCCTCTGAAACACAATCTCTCACGTCAGCCAGAGCTTCCCCCGGAAATAGTGGTCCTTGGCCCGTCCACCATGCTGATCCTCCCCTTTACGGAGGGAGCGTTGACCCAAGCTGAGAGGCTGACATGGAGGGAGGACTGACAAGGAAGTATTATGTGGTTTTCCCCCTTAAAAAGCCCAACCATCAATATTCTCCCAGTATGGGGCCCTGTGGATGGCCTCCGCACCCATCCTCTCTTCTCCCTGGGTCTCGGGGGCTCTCAGCCGGCCCAGCTCCGTTGGGGAGGTCTGAGCGAGTTAAATCCATCCGGGTAGACTCCTCCCCTCACCCTCACTCCTACCGTTATTGATACAGGGCTGGGCCCGTGACCTGCAGCAGCTCAGTTAGAGCAAAACCCACAGACCTTGTTGCACATTTGGAAAGAGAAATTCTCTTCTTGCGCTGGTCAAAGCAGGATGGAGAGGTGGAGGCCGAGGCTGTGCAGCCACTTCCCACCAGAGAGATAGAGCCCACATATGCGGATAAAGCCAACTTACAGATAAAGCCCACATATGTGGATAAAGCCAACCTACAGATAAAGCCCACATACGTGGATAAAGCCAACCTGCAGATAAAGCCCACATACGCGGATAAAGCCAACCTGCAGATAAAGCCCACATACGTGGATAAAGCCAACTTACAGATAAAGCCCACATACACGGATAAAGCCAACTTACAGATAAAGCACACATACTTGGAGGACAGGGCGGCCTGAGGCAGAGAAATGGACCGAGCCCCAACCACACGGTGCCCGGAGTCACCGTACCCAGCACATTCCCTTCACGACTTAGGAGAGTTGGAGCTGGTGAGCTTTCTGTTCTTTAGCCAAAGCATCCGCACCAATAAGCACCCTTTAGACTTCACTTTAAACAGCAGTCACTCCCTTTTGTCTATTCCCTTCATAGGCCGGTCCAAGCACATGTTTATGTAGTTCAACGTTAGAAACCTGCCCCCTATTTTTCAGGTCTCGGCTCAGCAGTCGCCTCTTCTGCTCGACACACGTGTGTTCATTTGCTCGGTAGAGAGAGACACCGCGTCCCCCACGCGCCAGCTCCTCTTCCGGTGCCGAGGTTTCCAGCATGAATAAAACACGACTCCTGTCCTGGAGGAGTGCGATGGGGAATAATGTACAGAAACCTGCCTCCCGGCGGGCAGACCGGGAGTTAGAGCGTTGAGTGGAGTGCGTCCCAGGTGCCACCGGAACACAGAGGACGGGCATCAAAGTGAGAGCCGTGGCGAGAAGGCGTCGGGAAAGCTTGTTGGGGAGATAATGTTCAACTGAGTTGCCTTTTTTAAAAAAATATATTTTATTGGTTTTTCACAGAGAGGAAGAGAGAGGGATAGAGAGCTAGAAACATCGATGAGAGAGAAACATCTATCAGCTGCCTCCTGCACACCCCCTACTGGGGATGTGCCCCCAACCAAGGTACATGCCCTTGACTGGAATCGAACCTGAGACCCTTCAGTCCGCAGGCTGACACTCTATCCACTGAATCAAACCGGTTTCGGCTCAACCGAGTGCTGAAAGCAGTGCCCGCACAGGCAGTTCTCACCTGGGACAGGCTTTTGGCCAGGGTCCATCTGGTAAGGTCTGCACACATTTTGGGTTGTCACATGGGGAGGTGCCACGGACATCTAGTGGTTAGAAGGCAGGGATGCTGCTAAACGTCCTATGATGCACAGAGCGGCCCTCCAGACCGAGGGTCACCAGCCCCCGATGTCAATAGCGCCGGGGCTGAGGAACCGTGTCCTGCCCGGAGCAGGTTGGAGGGGATGTTCAGAGCAGAGGGATGAGCATGTGCAAGGACACCGGCACACAGATGGGGCACCACACCACGAATCTGGGAAGGGCACATGGGGCTGGAGCCAAAGTGGGGGAGCTTTAGCTAGAAGGGCAGGCCCAGCCGGAGGGGGCATCCTAAGCCAGGAGCTGAGCGTTTGAGTCTGCTCCCCAAAACTGTGGGAGCTACTGAAGGGTGTTAAATAAGGGTGTGTGGCTTTGAATCCCTCTGGGAGTTATTTAAATTTTTAAATATATTTTATTGATTTTTTACAGAAAGGAAGAGAGAGGGATTGAGAGTCAGAAACATCGATGAGAGAGAGACATCGATCGGCTGCCTCCTGCACACCCCCCACTGGAGATGTGCCCGCAACCAAGGTACATGCCCTTGACCGGAATCAAACCTGGGACCCTTCAGTCTGCAGGCCGACGCTCTATCCACTGAGCCAAACCGGTTTCGGCCTCTGGGAGTTATTTGACACCTTCAGCAGGTGAGTGCTGTGGGACAGACAGGACTCCCTGCTCCCACTCAAGGTCACTGCCTCAGCTGAGTGTGTGTGTGTGAGTGTGTGTGTGTGTGTGTGTGTGTGTGTGTGTGCGTGCCTGTCTGTCTGTAAAAGCACCTTGGACAAGCACTAGAGCTAATCCATCTTTCTCTTCTCCATAGAGCCTCCCACAGGTAGTACATGTGGGGCTTAGATGCTAATGCCAGCAGAGAGGGAAATATCATGCATAGTAAAACCTTTGAAAACCCTTAAATGGGCCACATAGTACACATACATGGCTCAGGTATACACACAATGCACGGGGCCTTATAAAGAAATATGCAAAAAAAAAAAATAACCTGCAATGTACACTATGAACAGAATATACGCAATGTTTTTGTTTTGCGATATTTAAATTAGCCTTCTCCTTTGTCTTTCAGGGCCTATGCTGTTGAATCTTCCCATGTTCGTCGCAGATAGGACGCGATGATTCCACTGCACTCAATACAGGTTTGCTAGAGGAAATGAAAGGGACAGCATTCCCAAGGGGTGGAGGTGGGGGTTCCTCATTGGCCTGTGGGCCTCTGGCTCCTGTAGGAGTTTGGCGGGGGGGCTCTGGCTCCTGCAGGAGTTTGGGGGCCACCTGTGGGCCAAGGAGAACCAGGGTGAGGGCTGGTGCAGAGAGGACGCTGTGCTGTGCTGCCAGGACCGGAGAGCGCACCCTGCCAGCTCCGGGCACACGGCCAGCTGCTCAGCGATCGGCTGGGAACTGACCTTGTTACTCAGGACAACTGTGCAGGTCCGTGCAGCTCCGAGCTCCCCAGGGGTGAGCTCCCTTGTGGTCTCTGTGCATAACCCCGCTTTGAACTCTGCCCAGTCCTGCTCCTTCCCCTCTCCTGAGGTGTTCATCCCAAGAGCACTCTGGGGACCCTGGCCTGCAATAAGCGGCCACACTGGTCAAGAGGCGGGGTTGGGGGGATGGGTAAAGATTGGAGCATCCGGATCCCAGGGAATCAGAACGAGCAGGCAGATGGCACTGCGCGCTCACGACAGAAGGGAAGCTGCTTATCTCCTGCCCAGTGGGAAGCTGCCCGCGTGGGGGGCGGTCCTGGGCCTGCGGGGAAGGCCTGGCTCTGAGCGAGGCCACCAGGCAGGCTGTCCTGAAACCCGGCTGCTCCCTCCTAAGCCTGCCTCCTACCTCCCTCCACCCCCTGCCCCCCATTTGCCAAGGGGCCTCCTCCATCTTTGTGGGGTTAACGAGTATCTCTCTGGGCAGCCACCAGCCAGGTGGATACTGCCTCCACCCAAAGAGCCTCTTAAAGGCCCCCTTCCCCACCAAACGCCTCCACCTCTGCCCCAGGCTCAGGGAGGGACCCTGATTTCAGATGATCACGCATTTCCTTTGATGAAAAGCCCCTGTTAAAATATAATGTACTATGAATTAACTTCAGAAAACAGACAAAGCCAGGGCCGTGGAGAGCTGAAACCAGCTGGCAAAGGCGGAATAAAGAAATCGAAGGCTGAGGTGGGAGACACACACAACAGGGTTCTAGGTGGGGCGCTGAGGGGTGACAGTGGGGGAAGTGGGGTCAAGAGCACCTGGCTCTGAGGGCAGCAGCAGGTTGAGGTGAAGGACAAAGCCTCCAAATCCAACCACGTGCCTCTCCAGGAACGAGAAGCTGATGGGGCTTTGCACCGGGAACGCCAGGAGCCGCCAGCACCCTCCTGAGCTTCGCCTGGGCCTCCGACCCTCAGGCCAAAGCAGGAAGATGCGCAAGGGGGTGAGCAGGAGAGTCCTGCTGACCAAGGATTCACAAATATATCTGGAAGGCCCCAGACTTGCTATATAGGCTATTGCAGGCAGGGGAGTGGGGGGAGGGGAAGGAGGGCAGAGGGAGGGAGGAACTTTCCAGATCCTATTGCATCCCCTTGCAAATGGAACCCATCAAAACAACTGCTCCTATTTCTTTCTTTTTTATATATATACATATTATTGATTTTTTACAGAGAGGAAGGGAGAGAGATAGAAAGTCAAAAACATCAATGAGAGAGAGAGACATCGATCAGCCGCCTCCTGCACATCCCCCAGTGGAGATGTGCCCGCAAACAAGGTACATGCCCCCAACCGGAATTGAACCTGGGACCTTTCAGTCCGCAGGCTGACGCTCTATCCACTGAGCCAAACCGGTTTCGGCTGCTCCGATTCCTTGGCCTCCTTCCGCTGCTCGCCTGGGTTGAAGGGCAACCGGCTGCACTGTCAGCCAGAGAGGGCAGCGAGGCCAACACATCACACACAGCACCACGCACCTGCCTCAGACCCTAAAGCGTGGGCACTGGGTGGAGGGCGTCAGAAGGATGGGGCCTGCGTGCTGAGCGGTGCTTCCAGCTTCCCCTTTGCTCTGCTTTCCTACCTATCCCTCCAGCTGCTTCCGCCCCATCCTGCGCTCCTCTCCCTTTGCGTGGCCCGGACTGGGGACAGTGGACGGCACTTGGAATCTCTGTGCAGCGTGCACTCTTGCTGGCGGTTAAGCTACGTGCATGTCAGGCCCTCCCTGAGCGTCTAGTGATGACAGGCACTAGCGTGCAGTCTGGGCTGAGGGCGTGAGGCAGCCCCAGCTTTCTGCTCCCCGTCACATCCAGGGCCACCACTTTCCCCTCTTCCTGCTTCAGCCAGGGGCAGCAGCCCCTCCTCAGGAATGTTCTGGAACAATGCTCCAGCCCTCCCACGACTCGAGGAGCACCCAATTCTTCACCGTCATGTTTTGTCTAGTTAAATGGCTTCGTGTTTTCTGCAGCTGAACCTTTCTGTGTAGCTGAACACGCACTTCTCAGATGGAAAAGCAGCTGGCGTTCCCGAACATTTCTAACCATTCCCCTGAAAGAACGTCTCTGAATGAGAGCCAATGACTGGTTGTCATGACAGAGCCTTCAATATCCCTTCTGAGATGCATCGATGAATCCATCATCCTTCCTTTTTTAAAATTTTTAAAAAATATTTTTATTGATGTTTTACAGAGAGAAAATGAGAGGGATAGAGTTAGAAACACCATTCAGCTGCCTCCTGCACGCCCCCTACTGGGATGTGCCTGCAACCAGGATACATGCCCTTGACCAAAACTGAATCTGGGACCTTTCAGTCCGCAGGCCGATGCTCTATCCACTGAGCCAAACTGGGTTCAGCCATCATCCTTCTTAATGTTCTCCACCCAATGCCCACTTTTTAGGGTCTGAGCCCGCCATTCTGCCCCGAATGCTCTCTGAGCGCCTCTGGGGCGTGGTACCTGGGACAAGGTGCCCAGAGAACCCCCAGGGCAGTGGCTTATAAGGTCTCTCGTTCTTCGAGGCAGCGTTCATTTGCAAAGCTGGAATCCAGACAGTCCACTCGCTCTCCTTCACAGCCAAGGCACCTAGCTGAGCCCATGCCTGTTCGATTTTTAAACTCCACACACAGATCCAGGGTGATTTTTATTTCTGGGGAACCATCGGATTATTACTTGCCCTTTGAAAGCCAAATTGGATTCATCAGCCTCAGGCAGAGGTTATTAATTCAGCCGACGGGGGAAAAATCACTTGGGTTTTCATTCTACCCCAGAATTCACATTTGGGCCATTTTCTTTTCCTCGCTGCTGCATTGTTTTCTCTGACTTTCCTTTGGAAGGTAACATTTAAAAATATATTTTGAAACACAAATTTCTTTTTTGCTTTGAACTATTAGGCTGACATGATCTCTTGTACCCGTTTTATGCGCCGGGAGGAATTCATTTCCGGGCCAAAATTTGATTTGAGGAGATGGTATGGCCATCTAGGAGCGATCAGTGTGGGACGACTTTCTAAAACCCTGCATTCTTCTCAAGGCGGTGCTTCTTCCTAGAAAATCTCTGCCCTGATGAGTCACAGGTGCTGCCAGGAGTTTGCTACCCCCCTTCGTTGTTAGCGTGACTAGGAGGTTGAAAATTCTTGCAGCCAAAACCGGTTTGGCTCAGTGGACAGAGCATCAGCCTGTAGATTGAAAGGTCCCGATTCGATTCCGGTCAGGAGCATGTGCCTTGGTTGCGGGCACATCCCCGGGGGGCGTGCAGGAGGCGGCTGATCGAAGTCTCTCTCTCATGGATGTTTCTAACTCTCTATCCCTCACCCTTCCCTTCTGTAAAAAATCAATAAAAATATATAAAAAAGAAAAGAAAACTCTTGCAAAACACACTGATTCCCAAATCCCGGGGAGCTCATGGAAAAACCTGGAACAGCCCAGGCCTCCATCAATCTTGGCGCTCAGATTGCCGGTGGATCGTGTGTTTGTTTGTTTGTTTGCTTGGGTTGTACATGCAGGCTTTTCTGTTGGGGGCTCTACAGTCGTCAACTTCGGGAAAATTCACCATGAAATCAGTCTCCTGGGGCTTTTGTTCCTGCCGCTCAGGGAGCAGGACCCTCGGCGTTGCCTCACCCGGCAGAAATAACCGGACATTCTGGCCCGCCATCAGGTTCCCCGGTGCCGGCAGAAAGACTGACACGCTTCCAACTGAAGGACCTGCTCGCTGCTGGGCGGGTGGGTTCTTTTGCCAGGAGTGCCTTGCCTTCTTTTGGAAAATCAGGAGCTCAGAAAAATGAATGCAGTGTTTAAAGTGACGACTCTCCCCTTTTTCTACTTTATCTGCTGGTCTGTTTTTTTTTGCTTGTGTGAGGTATCCATGCAAGAATTCTCTTGAGACGTGACATGGAGCCTCTTCGAGAGATTCGGAAACAGAGAATATCTTCTAGTATCCCGTTTCCCCGAAAATAAGACAGTGTCTTATATTAATTTTTGCTCCCAAAGATGCGCAAGGTCTTATTTTCAGGGGATGTCTTATTTTTCCATGAAGAAGAATAAGGTACACATTTATTGTTGAACACACACACAAAAAAAGGAAATTTATGACCTGTATATGGTACAGTAGTAGTAGTCATCACAAACCAGCTCACTTGATTGGCCTCAGCACAGCTGGAATGTTCAGACAGTGCAAGGTCTCTTTAAATCAGGAGTCAGATGTCTTATGGTAGCTTCGGGGGCCTTATATTCCGGGGAGGTCTTATTTTTGGGGGTCTTACTTTTGGGGAAATGGTATTATGTTAGCTGAGGACAGATGTTTAGTAGGGTGGGTGTAGATAGAAATGGTATTGCTTGGCGATTAAGGAAATGGGCTCTGGAGGTGGGCAAATTATGTGATTGCCCTGTGCCTTGTTTTTCCCATCTGGACAATGGGTATAATGAGAGGACCCAGGTGACTGCAGATTCAATTAGACCATGGATATGGAAAGATAGGAATAGGGACTGGTCTACAGGATGCGGTCAGTAAGTGATAGCCACTTTTCATATGATTCGAATAAAAAACGCAAGAGGAAATACAGGAAGCAATTTCTCTCTCAGAGTCAACAGTCCGTATTCTTAAAAATGGTCCCCTCGCTGATCAGTTTCTCTTAAGGAAATGTATTTGCTTGTTATTTCCGAGATCATGGGCACACTTCAAAGAAATGTATGTTTTTAAAAAGTCGATTAGTGCCTTCCTAATGTAATCTATGATTGGAATATTTAGACAGGTTTGTGAGGGGTGAGCAACCACCTTTTAAAAATCCTCTCTCTCCTCCCAGGTAATTTACTAACCCGACACTCCAAAAGTTCTCTAGAAGTGAGTAGTCTCGCGCAAGGTGCCGTGATTATAAAAACATGCAAATGTTCTCTTTTCAAAATACGCAAACCCCTTTTCAACTAGTAAAATTTATGTGCCTAGAATCTCACAAGAAACCTAGAAACACTAATCTTGAGATAACTTAAGAATCCCGTCACCCCTCAGAGATGCCCTCGCAGAAGACAAAGCTCCCCCAAATACAAGCAGCCAGAAAGAGCAGGCCCTGCTGGGAGGGAGAGATTAGCAGGAAAAGTCTAATGCCCAATATTCAACCACATGACTATTCAATTGATGACCGAGCTTGGTATAAGAAATACTTTTATGAGGAGAAAAATTCATGCTGAATACCTTAGTCTGGAGGAGAAAAAATGATCTACCCAGAGCATCTAGAATTTTAAAAAACGAAACTATCAAACTGTCTTATATTAAAAAAGGACAAAGAAAAAAGCGAGAAGGATATCACCACCAACACAAACATTCGAGTTTAAATATAAGGCAGGTCATTAGAAATTCAAATTAGGTAGGCTATCTCTGATTTGAATGGGACTGTTAAAAAACTCCATTTTTAGCTATTGTAGAAAACAATGACCAATCTTGAGAGGTGGGAGGAGAGGGAAAATATTCTTGCCATTAAATTAGTATGGCCTATTTAAGGAATCAAGTGTCATTTTCAAATGACAACCTCACCAATTATGGCGAAACTTTATCCACACATTATTTCCATCGTAGCTCGATTGCAGAAAACTTTTTATTTGTAAGAAGAGAAACACTTTAGGAGAATGGGAAAGAAACACTTTTCGTAAGACCTAAGAGTATTTTCAAGACCATTTGAAATTCCAGGGCTGGGTGAAGCTTACGGAGTATCTCAGCCGGGTATTGTTCGTGTGAGCGCAGCTCGACGGATGTCATGACATGTGACAGGAGGCACCACATCGTAACTGATCATCGGGGGAAGTTCGATGGGATTAACAGAATTTTTGCGGTTTGGAGACATCACTTATCACACGAAATCACCAAAGCTCTCTGTCCATACCTCCCCGTGTCCATGGTAAACTGAGAAGCTACGCAATCAACACATCCAACTCCTCAGCATTGCTGTGGATTAAAAGCACCTGTAGTCCAATGGGTTCTACCCGTGGCCACAGTTCTTCCTGAGTTTCTAAGAACAGAGTTTAGACTCTCCGAGTTTAAGGCCAACACTGTCCATTTTTCTAAATGATTGCATTTGGAAATAGAGACCCTGGTACCAACCATTTCTTCCTCCGGCAATTCCAAATAGCCTTACTTCTTGCAAACAGGGAATAGGAACCAATAAAACAGAAAACATGCCACTGCATTTTTAAGATCCACAGCTCTGCATACACTGACACATACGGGATTCTCTATGACTTTTGCTCGACCCAACAGAGACTCACATCATAGCCGCTGTTCCGGATCCCTCGCCGGGGTCGCTCCCGAGTCACCAGCAGGTCCATCTCCGTTTCCCCCGGACTTGGGCTGTTCAGAGACTGCCGGCTGCGGTAGACAGAGTTCTTCGTCTGTTGCCTGTAGAAAATCCAACAACTGTTATGATGCAGCAAATGCCCCGACAGATGGAATTCTCCACTCATCCCAAATCCAGGCAACCAACGGAGGGTTTGGTTGGCTTCGCCTCACAAAGCTCAGAATTGAAGGTATTTGCTCCCCAGCCACCAGGGGCCAGAGAAACAGTGGAATAAAGTTGTTGTTGTTTTGTTTGTTTTTTGTTTTTTATTATTTTTCTCCAGATGTTATCACCGTTTGGCTGAATTGTAAATGCTCTTTCATCTGGCAACTACAATCCCTGGCAACACCGCAGCCGCGTCTAAAATCCTGCTGATGGCCAGCCCACAGGCTTTCCCTGGACCCTTTAAAGAGCCAACACTGGAAGAACACACTTGCTTCTGCTGACGGCTGACTCAGCGGCCTCCTGTTCCCGTTAATCTCTCTGATTCCGCAGGCAGGGCGCCATGATGTGTGCGTAAACCCTGAGGAGAGTGGGATGCTTAATACGGCCACGTCGATAGATTTTCTTTTCTACCTTCACCACAGCGGTTTCTCCTCTGGCCTAAGGAGGCATAAACTAGAGGTAATTTGGGGCTCCTCCATCCCATTGGTCCATCCATATCCAATATTTACTGAGTACCTACTATGTTCCCGTCACCGTGAAAGATGATGAAGAGCCACAGGGAGCAAGACAGGGCTTACATTCTAGTGAGAGAGGCAGATAAAGCACATGATAATAATCAGAGTGGCACGTGCTCTCTGAAGAGTGTAAGCTCCTTGTGTAAGAAAAACAAGGAGCAGAAACCGGTTTGGCTCAGTGGATAGAGCGTCGGCCGAAGATTGAAAGGTCTGAGGTTCGATTCCGGTCAAGGGCATGTACCTTAGTTGCAGGCACATCCCCTGTAGGGAGCGTGGAGGAGGCAGCTGATCGATGTTTCTCTCTATCTCTCTCCTTTCCTCTCTGTAAAAAATCAATAAAATATATTAAAAAAAAAAGAAAAGAAAAACAAGGAGATGAGAAGCACAACAAGACAGTTGTAGGGAGGTAGAGTACTGCATAGGGAACATAGTTGATAATTATAATAATTATAATAATAATAATAATAATAATAATAACTATGTATGGCCACAGCTAGGTGCTGGAAATATCAGCGGGGACACTTATAAAGCATATGATTGTCTAACCACTATGCTGTCTGCCTGAAACTACCCGCAAAATAATATTGAATAAACTGTCATTGAGAAAAAATTTAAAAGCCAAAATAAAAACATATACAAACACCTGTTCATCTAGAGTTCAAAAATGTGATAGGCACTTCAATAGCTGGTAGCTCAATTTTGCACACGTTTCCATAAACACTGCCTTTATAATTATTCAGGGTACTAGTATGTGTACATTTTCCGGGGACACCCTATCTATGTGATATTCATATGTGTGTGTTTAATCAACGATAAAGTATAGTACTGTTGGCAATAAAAGCCTTATAGTAAAGTTCAGAAAAACAAAACAAAACAAAACAAGGGGTGTGACCGAGGGTGATGAGGATGGGGGCGACTTTAGATAGGAGGGTCAGGGAAGGCCTCTCGGGAGAGGTGACAGTTCAGCTGAGACCCATAAGCAGCCCCATGCCCACCTGGGCACCAAGCAGGTCCGTCCCAGGGGGCAGCCCGCTCAGAGGCCCCACTCGGCTCCCCCTGGCAAACGCCACCATTTGCCACCACTGTCCCGTTTCCACTTGTCACGAGGGGACTTTGTGAAGAGGAGCGAAAACAAGAGCCACAAGTGAGGGCTGTGGCTTGGCTCTGCTTTTTCCACAGGAAGTAACACAAGTGGGGAGGGCGCCCCAGTGGGGACGGGCGACTGTCACGGGATCCTTTGAGCGCCAAAAGCACCAACTTCCTTCTCCTGCAACAAGGTGTTTCCCTCTGCTCATAACCGGCATTTCAGAGCCTCTGTCTGTGTTGAGAGAACTCCCCAGACACCACCTATTTCATGTCTTGGTTCTCACATGCTAGCTGTTCACGGGTTGAAAGTAAAAGAGTTGCTTTATTTGTTCTCAGAGGCTTTGTGGGAAACCAGAAATCTGGCATGTATACACGCCTTTTCAAGATCACACCCCGGTCCCCTAGAACAGACAGAGGACTCCCCAAAGCAAAACACTACCCTTGCAATTAGCCCAGGGAACGAAACAGACACCAACAGACCTCGTCCCTCACCGTGAGGGCTTACACCCATTTGGAGAGCACCTGTGATCTCTGCTTGTCTGTGCTCCAATGCTGTTCTTGGAGGCACTCACTCACTCCAGGGGCTGGCACGAGAATCGGGCTGTACAATCACAGCGTCACACCCCCGTGGCCACAGTGATGGGTCGGAGGGAGTTGGTTTGAGGATACTGAATCTCAGGGCTTTTGCTAGAGCCGCCAGGAAACGGGCATGCTCTTGGCACTGAGGTCTCTAAGAAGCCAGACCCTAAGCCTGCAGGTGCTGCTGCCGCTAAGAGGAGCCAGCCAAGAGCGAAGAGAGAGCAAGAGAAATCTGGGCGACATCGCACGACCCCTGGGATCTAGCCACACCGGAAGCCTTGACCTTTCAATCACGTCCCATAAAAAATTCCCTTGTATTTAACCTGTTTGTGCTGGATCTCCATCGCTTGCGACCCAAAGAATCCTGACGAATGGAAGAGTGTCGAGGCGGCCGTAATAAAACGTGCCCTGGAGTTGTCTGCCAACTCCTTTAGGATGGAGCACGGCTTTGTCAAACAGAATCGGTCCCGAGTGATTTAAGAGAGACCCCAGGGAATTCTCTTCCTTGATCTACTTACAGATTTTTTTTTCTTAAGTAGATTTCACAGCTGCCCTGAGATTGCCAATTAGCTCATTTAGAAAGGATTTCCTAATAAGGGTGGCTGGGAATAAAAGCCTAGGATTAGTAAAGTGGTTATTTTGGAAGCATTAGGAATGCAGAGTGAGACTGCGGAAGCCCTTTCAAGAACCAGGAGTGTGGGGGAGAGCTTAGCCGCGGTGGTGCACGCCGGCTGCTTTAGGGTACACAGCTTTCAGGCTGCGGTTTAGTGTGGACCGCAACTGAGCAGACCATCGGTGTGCACGGTGTGTGAGCAGCTACAGTGGTACCTCGAGATACGAGTTTAATTTGTTCCGTAACCTTGAGGCGTGGGAAACTATGAGACGCTCGAGTCGCGGTAAACTGGTGGGTCGTGTGCAGCTGGCCGATCCTCACTATTACTCCTATCTCAAATGTTGCTCGTATTTCAAAGCAAAAATCGCTCGCTCGATGGCTCATATCTCAAAAATCTCGTATGTTAGGGCACTCGTATCTTGAGGTACCACTGTACTTGGAAAAAATGAGGCTCCGAGGTAGAGAGATTCCTTATTTTAACCAAGTAGCGTTCCCAGAGGTGTATTAATTTCTTGTTTTTAGTTTGCTATAGTCTTTGAAGTCAATAAATTTGGAAACTTGCAAATTTGAGAGGTAAGTTTTTCTTGCCTCTGAAAATATAACTGGGTAGATAATGATCCATTTTGTTTGGATTTTTTTTAGGAGCTTTTAAATCCTACTATAGTTTAAGAAAGCAGTTCTCAAGAAAATGTGGTACACATATACCATGGAATATTACTCAACATAAAAAGAATGAAACCTTGCCATATAATTATCCTCTAGCCTGGATGGATCTAGAGGGTATTATGCTAAGTGAAATAAGTCAGACAGAGAAAGACAAATCCATATGCTTTAACATAGAGGTGGAGTCTAAAAAAAACAGAATAAATGAACAATCAAAACAGACTCATAGACACAGAGAACAAACTGATCATTGCCAGATGGGTGTGTAGGATGGAGTGAAAAAGGTGAAAGGGTCAAGAAGAAAAAATTGCCGAAACCGGTTTGGCTCAGTGGATAGAGCGTTGGTCTGAGGATTAAAAGGTCCCAGGTTCGATTCCGGTCAAGGGCATGTATCTTGGTTGCGGGCATATCCCCAGTGGAGGGTGTGCAGGAGGCAGCTGATCAATGTTTCTCTCTCATCGATATTTCTAACTCTCTATCCCTCTCCCTTCCTCTCTGTAAAAAATCAGTAAAAAATATATTAAAAAAAAGAAGTAAAAATTGGTCATTGTGAAATAGCACAGGGATGTAAAGTATAGCATGGAAAATACAGTCAATAAATATCAGAATAAATAGGTACCAGATGGGTAGTAGACTGAGCAGGGGGATCGCTTCGCAAGTTATATAAATAAATGCCTCGTCACTAGGCTGAACATCTGAAACGAATGTAATACTGAATGCCAACTACAATTGTAAAATTAAAAAAATTTTCAAAGCTTCAACGGAAAGTTTTATTATTTTCCCAAATAGCTTTCAAGTTAAGTTCTCATTTGCACATGGTTTGATTCCTTTTCTGAGCGTCAGCAGGAAACCCAGAGAAAACAACCTCCCACTCTGTCAATAAAAGACTGCTGAACTGAGCTGAAACTGGTTTGGCTCAGTGGATAGAGAGCGGACTGAAGGGTCCCAGGTTCGATTCCCGGCAAGGGCATGTACATTGGTTTCGGGCACATCCCCGGTAGGGGGCGTGCAGGAGGTGGCTGATCGATGTCTCTCTCATGGATGTTTCTGACTTTCCCTCTCCCTTTCTCTCTGTAAAAAAATAAAAGACTGCTGAACTGAAAGGTCTCAACGTGCAAAGTAAACGCTAACGCAGCCCCCTGCCTCCCCATAAAACCCGTGTCTTCTCTTCTTCCTCCAGCTATCCACAGGGTGACACCAGCATTGTGTCCCCTGTCATAGTGTCATTTCACATCAGTAGCTTGCCATCCCTACCGAGCCTGATGAGAGGCATGTTACATGAAGCTCTGGGTGAAAAATCCCTCTTTTGTTGAAAACAAATTCTGTCCATTCCATTCACAAAGTTTAGCCTCACCTCCCAGCTTGCTGTCGTGTCTTCCACCCTAGCCTGTCACAAGTTACATCTGCTTTTAATAAACACCCACTCAGGCAAGAATGGCCCTGTCCCACCCAGTCTGGGAAGAGAGTCTGCCAAGGCTAGTGGGAGGGAGGGGTGGCGGGTCCGAGCTTTGGCATGCTCTCAGCACAGGGGCCGTGCCCAAGGAGAACGTGTATTTGGGGAGCCGTGGTCTCAAATCATGAAAGCGTGTTTCTGAAGAAGTGCTTTGGGGTGGGGAGGGAAAGAAGAAAGGTGGGCGTGCACAGCTTTGCTAGAACCTCTATTTCTTTTTCTTATATATTTTTTATTGATTTTTTTACAGAGAGGGAGAGGGATAGAGAGTTGGAAACATCAATGAGAGAGAAACATCAATCAGCTGCCTCCTGCACGCCCCCCACCGGGGATGTGCCCGAAACCAAGGTACATGCCCTTGACCGGAATTGAACCTGGGACCCTTCAGTCAGCAGGCCGACGCTCTATCCACTGAGCCAAACCGGTTTGGGCAGAACCTCTATTCCTTTACCCAGCAGGGGAGACCACTCTCTGCTCAGCTGGCAACAAAACTTGGAAGAATGGTAATTCAAACCACCGGGCCTAACCTTCCCTTGGGAGGGCCGGGTCGGTCCCCGGATAGACTGTTACAGCACCTCCCATTTCAACTCCATCACACTGTGAGTAATAAACTTCTGAGGTGGTTATCATACTCCCCCGATTCGGCCCTGAAGAGCAGCAATTGGGCTGTCCTGTCGGCCATAGAATGCTGAGTGAGTGGAATGGATGAAGGAATGAATGAGTGAGAAAAAGCAACATGAATGTGAGTCTTCAGCATCTTGCGTGGTGGCTAATACATAGTAGGTGACACCAAAGGTCAAATACATGGACAAATCTATGAATTAAAGAGATGATCCCAGCATGAGCTCTGCGTAGCTACGTGGTAAATATTGCAGCGGAATGAAAAGGTGAGGCATGAATTTTGCTTTTCTTATGCAAGAGCCTCTAAAAGAATTGAAAAAAAAAAATACCACATGCCTTGAGCTGGAAGTTGCATAACCCGGTATGTGATAATTATAACTTCACCCAGCCCTGAAGCAACAGCTAACGTTTGAAAATATCGTTAAGCGAAAGGACAGTTATGGTTGTTTGCCCAAGTATTTGCAGCTTCAATTTTATTCCCTTTCAGACTCAGTAGGGAGCATGCGCTCACACAAAAGAGGACGGTCTGGCTCAGTGGCCTTCAAAGATGACAGTCCTGCCGAGACCCGTTTGGCTCAGTGGATAGAGCGTCGGCTTGTGGACTGAAAGGTCCCAGGTCCGATTCCAGTCGGGGGCATGTACCTTGTTTGCGGGCACATCTCCACTGTGGGGCGTGCAGGAGGCGGCTGATGGATGTCTCTCTCTCATCGATGTTTCTGACTTTCTATCTCTCTCCCTTCCTCTCTGTAAAAAATCAATAAAATATATTAAAAAAAAAAAAGATGGCAGTCCTAAGCTAGCAGATCCAGGGACCAGGACTGCATGGCCCAAGGCACCGTCCACCCCTCACCCCACCCCTGGCACGGCGACCTCCGAATCCTTCCCTTACAGCCCGCACCTGTTTTTAGACTCGGCGAATGGGCCGCAGAGTTCGGGGTCCGGGTCCAGCACGTGCTCCATGTCCTTTTGGGGCTTCTCGTACATCTTCTTTCTTTCCGCCTGCGCCTTGCTCGCCTCCGCTGCCGGGAAGTCATAGTAGCCCTTCCGCTTGGCCTTGAGGCGCAGCTTGTTCCGGTAGTGCTCGATGTCTGACTTCTGCTTGAGGGCCTTGTTCACCTGCCGAGAGAGGCGGCCTCGAGTCCACACGTGACCTTGCACAGGGAGGGTCACGGCTCCGGGAGAAGTAATCCCGGCTTCGTGTGCTGGCCTGCGAGCCAGCCAGACCAACAGCCATCCCTTCCAAGACCAGCTCACAACAGCGGGCCACAGGCCACGTGGAGCCTGGCTGCACCTCCGTGGCCTGAAACCTTTCACCAAAGCCTCCTTCTCCCTACTCTACCCGAGTCCACTCTTTCAGCTTTGTGGTGTGGGCCTTAACCCTTTAGGGTCCCCCCTGCAGGAGAGCCTCTGGCTTAGCAGCCCAGCTGGATCTTGGGGCCCAAATCGAGGTTCAGCCCTCAGGAACCCAGCAATCTCCCTCGGCCATTTAGCTGGTGCCTACCTGGATGAGACAGCGGTTCCTGAGGAGGCTGAATTGAGACGAACAGGGTGGGAAGGGTTAGCAGACAGCCTGCTCCGAGGTCTCTCCACACAATCAATCGGCATCGGAGCGCTTATTTTTGTCAATTTATATTTCTCTCAACAGATAAGGAATTTTGAAGGCTTGTAGGGCCACTAATGCCAACCAGTTTCTGCTCTAAAGGACAGAGCCAGTCTGGTCTTCTAGAAAGGAATAGGCCTTGTGACCTTCAAAGATACGACCAGCCCTAGCTGGTTTGGCTCAGTGGATAGAGCATCAGCCTGTGGACTGAAGGGTCTCAGGTTCGATTCCTGTCAAGGGCACATGCCTGGGTTGTGGGCTGGATCCCCAGTAGGAGGCATGCAGGAGGCAGCCAATCAATGGTTCTCTCTCATCACTGATGTTTCTATCTCTCCCTCTCTTTTCCTCTCTGAAATAAAAATATATATATATTTTAAAAAAGATACAAACAGATGACTATGCTAAATAAACAACAAAGGATGAAGATTGTTACACCCATGAATGAAACTGAAGGGTGAGCCAAGACCGGTTTGGCTCCGTGGATAGAGTGTCAGCCTGCGGTCAAGGGCATGTACCTTGGTTGCAGGCACATCTCCAGTAGGGGGTGTGCAGGAGGCAGGCAGATCTATGTTTCTAACTCTCTTTCCCTCTCCCTTCCTCTCAACACTACACATGGTTATGTCAATATCGTGAAGACTGATTATAAACCATGTCAGGCAGATTTCACCCTTCAGTTTCTTCTTTTTTTAAAAAAATATATTTTACTGATTTTTTACAGAGAGGAAGGGAGAAGGATAGAGAGTTTGAAACACCGATCAGCTGCCTCCTGCATACCCCCTACCGGGGATGCGCCCACAACCAAGGTACATGCCCTTGACTGGAATCGAACCTGGGACCCTGCAGTCCGCAGGCTGATGCTCTATCCACTGAATCAAACCGGTTAGAGCAGGAGATGAGTTTTTTAATCCATGGCATACCTTCTCAACTAAGTCATTAACAATGATCATCAGCGAGACAATAGCAAACACAGCAAATGTCTAACATTCAAGACGATGGGGTTCTCAAATATAAACGCGTTTGATCAAAAAGCTTGAAGAAAAGTTGTAAGAATGAAAACAGAGGAGATGCTAGAGGAGTGGAATTATAGTGATTTTTCTCTTATTTTCGGAACTTTCTATGCTGCTAAGTTTTCTTTAAAATAATCTTTGTGAAATAATCCTTCTCTCTCTATGTTACAATTTATTTCAAACCCTTAGAAAAATTGATGACCGCATGCTATCCACAGAAATCCTTCTGAAAGCAGCCAAAGGGGTGTTTCAATCTTGCTCCAACGAGTGAAATGCATTTCAAAGTCTATGCAGTGGGCACATCCCTGTTCTAGTGGCAGGATCTTCTCCAGCGCCTCTCACCTTAAGCCCCTTGCACCCCACCACAATTGGCATCCAATATGAACAGTGTAGGAGCGTTATCAAGGAAGGTAAACATCTGTATGTGGGGAGGAGTTCCTGATGTTTCTCTCCATAGCTACTGTTTTTAAAAAGCCCCCTCTAGACTTTCTAGAACAGTGGTTCTCAACCTGTGGGTCGAGACCCCTTTGGGGGTCCATTGACCCCATCACAGGGGTCGCCTAAGACCATCAGAAAACACAGATATTTACATTACAATTCACAACAGTAGCAAAATTACTGTTAGGAAGTAGCAACGAAAATAATTTTATGGTTGGGCGTCACCACAACATGGGGAACTGTATTAAAGGGTCCCGCATTAGGAAGGTTGAGAACCACTGTTCTAGAAGGAAGGTAAAAAAAGAGGTTCTGAAAACATCACCTAACAAATCTGTTTTGTGCTCCGATTCATTCCGCTGAGGCCTGTGCAGGCAGAGGTGAAAATGACCGAAGGAGCCCCGTCTACCTGGACGCAGCGTGCCCCCCGCATTCCCAGGTGGTGCTCCCGGCCGCCCGGGCTCTCTCCCGTTCTGGGGGCTCCGGTGCTCACCTCGCCGTTGAGTGCTGCGGCCTCCTGGCTCCGGTCCGGGGTGGGGTGCACCACGGGGAGGGCTGTGGGCTTCACTGCGATGAGCTGCACGGATCCGGACGATGAGTCAAAGGGATCAGCCGCCGCCTGGCCGGCGCTGTCAAACAGAGCGGCGCCTCCCTCTTCATCACTGGCGGGCACTAGAGCACAAATAAACACACGGGTTTTACGGCCGGAGGGGACACGGGGGGAGGGTAGAGGGGGGGATTTATGTGGGATGCCAACAGCCCAAGGCCGTTACTTGACTCACAACCACCTCAGAAACAACAGGGAATGTTCTGTGCAAGGGCTCTCGGCTCCTCATCTATCTCTTTCAAACGTGAGGCCTGCTGTGTGGTCCGTGGGGAGGAAAGAATGCTAAAAGTCTGAATTTAAATGGTAAAAACCCTTTTTTTATTTCCAAACTTGTGACAAACACCTTTAAAAAAAAAGAATTTTGTTCCTCCAAGTTTGAATCAGAGATGGGAGGAAAAAAAGCCACTTGGCCAAACGTGGCACTCTTCTTAAAATATGACAATTCATTGAATAACAGCATTCAGTTCAAGCTCTGCCACCAGAGTTACCCATGTGTGCACGATGCTAAGGCCAACCAGCCACAGTAATGGCAGCTGACACTCACCCCCCCCCCAAAGCCTGCCTCTCAATGATTTGAGTTTTAGTTTCTTTCATTTGTCTAAAACAAAAGAAAGCTAAAAAAATAAATAACCACCAGAGAAACTAATTTAAAGCTACAGACAACTCCCCTAATCAAACAGAGCAATTTTCACCTCCGCTCTTTTGCATTAATTCTCGCCTCTGCCAGATAGTAATTCTACCGCCATTGCTTCCAGAACGAAGCTGACAGACAGGAGGAGTTTCAGGGCCCGCGGTACTTGCTGATTTACTTCTCGTTAAAGCGCCTTCCCATTAGCTGACTCTAAGAATGACAGTTTATTGAGCATGGCTGGGCAAGAGATAAATTAAGCCTGTTCCAGCAACTAAACCAGCGGGCAATTTAGGAGCAAAATAGGTGTTATTAAAACACGAATGTAATAGAAGTGTATTTATCTCTCCTCCCGTCCGCTCAAGAGATTAGGATGTCATTTAAATCATCGAGAAACACATAGTTTGCATCATTCCGTCGCTTGCCATAATCACGGAACATTTGTCTAATTAAGCCAAGTAAATGGTGGCTGAAACGCTTCCGAGTCTAACAATGGCTGTAATTGGCGAGTACTTTTTGGTTCGGTGGACTTATTGGCAAAGAGCAGGCCACCAAACTGCCAACGACAGAGGACGATCTCTGCTCAGACATGTTGCCAGATGCGTCGGAGTTTTGCGGGCACTCTGGTCTGTCCCCCGTGATCTCTCTCTCACCTGGACACCTGCTCTGAGAGCCACCTGTGGCTCCCAGCCTCCTGGATGATTGTCACCTCAGAGTCACAGACACAGTAACCAAAGGGACTGCAGAAATGACACCGTGCTACTTCCACGCCTGGGTCACTGAACACACGTGGCTTCCGCCTTGCTCCCTGCCGGACCCCTTGCTCTGGGAAAAGCCAGCTGCCATGTTATGAGGACATTCAAGTAGCCTATGGAGAGGTCCACGTGGCAAGAAAACGAGACTCCTATCAACAGCTCTGAATCCATGTGTGTGTGTGTGTGTGTGTGTGTGTGTGAACTCAAGACTTGGTGCCTGCATCTCCCCAGTTCTCTAATTTTTTTAAAAAAAATATATTTTATTGATTTTTTACAGAGAAAAAGGGAGAGGGAGAGAGAGTTAGAAACATCAATGAGAGAGAAACATCGATCAGCCACCTCCTGCACGTCCCCTACTGGAGATATACCCGCAACCAAGGTATCTTTCAGTCTGCAGGTCGACACTCTATCCACTGAGCCAAACCAGCCCCGGCCTCTCTTTTTTTTAAAAAAAATATTTTTTATTGATTTTTTACAGAGAGGAAGGGAGAGGGATAGAGAGTTAGAAACATCGATGAGAGAGAAACATCAATCAGCTGCTTCCTGCACACCCCCCTACTGGGGTTGTGCCCACAACCAAGGTACATGCCCTTGACTGGAATCGAACCTGGGACCTTTCAGTCCGCAGGCCGATGCTCTATCCACTGAGCCAAACCGGTTTCAGTGGTACTTCATATTTCTATTGTTTCTGGGCTGTGACATCCTCACTCCCATGGACAGGATAAGGGGAGGAGCATAACTCCAAGGAGACAGAAAAAGGATGCGCCAGCACTGTACAAACTATAATCCTTTTCTCATTCTCCCTGTCAGAACAGTCAAATTCAGATTTGCACCATAATTCCTCTTGGTTTAAGAGGAAAATCATTAGTGACCCTCTCTCCCCCACTCCCAAAGACTATATGGAAGAATGCGTCAAAGGGCATTACATTAAATATTAATACTAAAATGCTGTGTGAGTACAGCAGGGTCGTGGGAATATTTAATGCATAATTAGTCCCCACAGAAAATCACCAGAGAATGCTCAACAAAAGGGCCACAGTTAAACCCCTGAGGTGTCCTACACACCATCGCCGGCATCACCATAAATGCCAGCACAGTAAACGCTGCCACGCGATCTGGCTGCGCCTTCGTTGCAGTGTTGGTCTGAACTTCTGCAGATCAGGCCAGGAAGGGAGATTTCGTTTCGTGATGTTGGTTTTACATTGGCATGGTGGCGGGGTGTTAGGAGCCAGGAGATAAGAGATACAGCAAGGGTCGTGGAATTCTCCCCAAGGCCAGAAATGCATACTTGAAACCTCCCCCAACCAGGAGCAGCTAGCACCTAGTTAACTAGTTTCATGCATACTTGAAACCTCCCCCAACCAGGAGCAGCTAGCACCTAGTTAACTAGTTTCGACCCCTTCTTCCTTCCCCTTC
>PVJN01018842.1:0-38750 GCA_004026805.1 Lasiurus borealis
TGGGCAGATTACGTCTGTGCTTGTGTTCTGAGCAAGGGCTGTAAAGTCAGCTGTGATGCAGTTCTCTGGCCCACAGAATGACAAATGACTTTGGAGGGAGGACTAAGTGACTTAAGACCAGGACAATGGAGCAGCCTGAGTCAGTCTCCCCAGTGTGTACATTATGTTATTTACAATAGCAAGAAATAGATACAGCCTTAATGTGCACCCACAGGGTATTAGCTGAAGGAACAGCTGTATGATGGAACACTCGGCAGTCATTAGAATTATGTGCTAAAAGAAAGCTTAATCTCATGGGGAAAGTTCAGAACATATCATTAAAGGGAGAAGGCAGACTATAAAGCAGTATGCACAGAACATAGCAGTCTTGTAACGAAAAAGAAAACATTGTGTGTGTCTTTTAACTAGAATAATATGTATAAGATCATTAACCGTGCTATCTCTGGGTAATAAAATTTGGCTTGACTTTTATTTTCTCTTTTGGATTTGTCTCCATTTTCCAAATTGTCTCCCATGAACATTTATTATTTCAAAATCAGGAAAAAAAATTACATTAAAGAAAGATTATCTGAAGGATCAGCAGATGTGTTTCCTGTTTCTTCTCCCATGTCTATTCTATGGGAGGTTCAAATTCCTCAGCCCCTCCCACCACACATGCTAAGGAGCAAGAGGCCCTGAGTGGCCGATGTTCTAAACAGCATCGCCCAGGAGAATTCCTCACGGACAGTAACAGCTTTGCAAAGATTTGGTTCCCACCTGGCACTGGGAATGAATCGTACGCAGACCATTATTTTGTTTGTTTGTTTGTTTTTTCCGATTGGGAATGAGCTTCTCCAACGGATCTTAAATAAGTGGATAGGGGCTCACGGAGCACAATTATAAACGTCTACAGCTTCTTCATGGGCTTTCAAACACAAGGGTGACTCACCCCTTCTCCTTGCCTTTTTACAGCATTCTGTCCCTTGGAGTTTTGAAAATTCACTGTCACAATGAGAAGGCGAGGGGCTGGGAGGACCACAATCCTCCTTTTATGGAAGGATGAAGAAGGGAATTGGAGAGAAGAAAACTAAAGGACTGAGACAATTCATAGGACGGTGGTCTACTCAGATAAGTGCCAGAGGGTGGACAATGGGGCAATAAGTGAGCACAGAGGAGGAAACACTTGGGCCGCTGTAAAACCTGCTGCAGAATAGAGACAGGCCTGGCGCACACCCCTTCTGGCACAGATGTAAAGAATCTATGTAGCTCTTAGCTGCTCCTCATCACCACCTCCTTGCAAAGCAGAATGGTCGAGGTCACCTTGCTTCTCAGCACAGGAAACAACACTACCAGTGTCCCAGCTGTCCTGAAGGCATTGTTCTCATTGTGGCAGATCTCCGTGACACATTAGAAGGTTGTGAGGAGCACCGCTGTCCCCCCAGCCCACGGTCCCAGCCCATCAACTGTGCCACTCTTGGGAGACACGTTATTTCTGGTGGACGATCAGATGGTGGCTTTTGCCCGTCGCCCTGTCCTTAGAAAGTCTGTTCCCCGTTGTACTGGAACATTCCTCCTATGCCTGTCATCACACACATCAGGAGACCACGGTTTCCATGTTCTCAGAAGTAATTTACCAGCTACTGCCACTGAGAAGGCCGTTCCTGGAATATTGTACTCATCCTCTTATAGCCATAATTCAACCTCAGGCGCCGAGGTCTGAGGCAGGGGCCTGAGTCCTCCCCAAGCAGAAAAGCCAGCTGAGACTAGGCTGAGCTGTGCATGAGTCTGGGGTCCTTATCCTCTCAACCTACCACTGGAATCATCTCCCGTCATCTATTGAATTGCCTGAGGACATCCAAGTATTAGTGGACGTGTGCCATGAGGTGAAAAAGGTTGAAGGTCGTTGATCTGTTGAATGCCTGGTGTGGGCATGAACCAAACACTATGCCCTACCTGCCATCCCTGCAGGAGCTCACAGCCCAGGAGGAGGGCACTCGGAGAAACAGAAATTACAATCGAATGTTGTGGTTAGAGCCCAAAGCAAGGAGCCACAGAGCACATGGTGAGTACTGCTCACACTACCCACGGCTTCCGGAGGCTGCTCACAGTTGACGAAGAGTAGAAGTGTCTCTGGCAATTGAACTGTGTTTTCACTGTAGATGAGTGTGTTACACATAGTGACTGAGAGTGATGACATGTAACCACCCATCAGGAGCCTGGCTGTGTGCTTCAGCAATGAGCCCAGGTGTTCAGGGGCCCAAAGCAAAGCCTTAATATTTGATGCAGCCACGAGACAACTCAGACGGCATCCCAAAGCCAGGGGCTCATTCATCGAGGGATGGTGCCTTTCAGGAAAATGAGGGCCCACCTATTGAAGCACGGAGGCAAACATGCCCAGAAAAGATTTGAGAGGGCTTGCCCCAGGGTGAGCCCGAACTTGCCATGGGCCTCAGTCCTTAGGTCATGCCCCTCACCCCCTACACTCCCTATAGCTACCCCCTTTATCCCCCACACATCTGATGATATCTACTCATGGTTCAAGACTCCACTCAATGACATCCCCTCTGAGAAGACTTTCTAACATCCCAGGATCAAATGGTCATCCCCTGTCTTACCACAACCCCACCCCTGGCACGTCTTTCATCCCACCCATCTCAGAAGTCACTGCACCCCTTTGTGGACCCATCCGTCTTCCTGGGAGGAGGAGCTGGGTCTGAGCTCTGTAATCCCAGTGCCTATCTGAGTGCCTGGTGAGCGTTGTCACATGGATGCAGGCTGCACTTGCGCACTGACATGCCTAGAGTCTCCTAGCAGAGCAGAAGGTACTCTACTGCAGAGTCCTCTCCTGATAAAATCATAGAGTGTCTCATACCCCTGTTTCACGTAGAAAGAAACCCAAGTGTGAAGGGAGGCAAGTCCAAAATTTGTGTAAATCCCAACCTGGATTGCAGAGCCTGGGCCACCCCAAATCAGATGACATGCCGGACAAGTCAATGCCTCACCGGGTCGGTCCACCATCCTGGGCTCCAGCGTGTTCTGGAAGGTTCTCCCAGACTGTGCCTCCAGCGGATGGGGCGGGGAGAAGCCCATGGGCCCAGAGCAGTGTCAGGTTCCCCCCTTTCTGTGAGCAGGCATGGAAGGGACTTTAAGAAAATGGAGTATTATTATTTGTTTGTTTTTACAGTGACTCATCTGTCGTAACTGGGTTAAAGTCCACTTAGAGAAAAGGAGAACAAAAGACCTCCTGTTAGTGCTGGAAGTTTGCCTCTTAAGATATCACTGAGGGGAACTGGGAAGGAAAAAAAGCCCAGCGGGGCGGAGGAAGCTTGGGCCCTCAGGAGCTCAGCGGCACTTTGGAAAGGCAAACACGGCGGCTTTCATCTCCGGCTCTATCGGAGCTGCTCCCTGGGCCGCTGCTTTCTGACCCACTGCCCTGCGGGCCTCAGAGCCGGCCGGTGCCCTGTTCCCACGCCGTGAACTCAGGGAGGTGGCCGGGCGCTGGGCAGTGCAGACAAATGCCCGCATCCAACCAACCCCAGGCTTAGGAGGAGGAGGATGGGGATGGGACTAACCGGAGAGCTCACGACACACCGGAGACGGTTCTACCATCATCGGTCATAGCTCCTTTCGGGACGCCCAGGAGGCCAGCGTGTTTCCTCCAGCTGGAGGGGATGGGGAGGCCCTGAGACAGGAACTGGCCTGCGCTCTCTAGAAACCGGGGGGCCTCAGGATTGGGAGGTGAACATTGGGGCTTGCAGCCTCCCAAATCCAGTGCGACCACGTTTCCAAGTGCCACTTTCCAGGGTGCAAACTCCGGCCCTCTGACCCCAAAACCCAAAGACGTACCATTTCCTCTCTGCAGATGAAGAAAGTCGAAGACAGGACTTCACAGTTCGATTCCCACAACTTCCATCTGACCGGCCGCCTGCAGGAGACTGGCACTGGGTCCTTTATCAGCCAGCCTGTGGAAATGCTATCCTCAGCCTCGGCTACAAGACAAGGGGCGGGTCTGTGCCATGAATGCCCATGCCCAAGCCCGGCCCACCCCACCTTCCCTGGGAGAAGCTGGAATTCCTCTGCTCCGAGGCTGGGGAAGAGGGATGGGGTACTAGGAGAAAATAGGAATTCCCTAGGATTCCCAGGCCCACCCTCCTTTCAGAGGCACTTCCATCTCCCTCTTTCTTCCCAGGGGTCAGCTGGACCCCAGAGGTTCGGCCTGTGGATCTCTGGCCTCTGCCCTGCAGGGCGACCAGGCCTTCTGGACCTCCCAATACCAACAGTCAGTCCTAATCCCTCTGTTTCCTGAACAAGACGTGTTTTCGGTAATTTCTCACCAAACACTAAAGATGTGTCAACAGAAACCTCAAAATGAGAGCGTTACTGTGCTAACCTAGCCTCTCTTTCCTCATGGACATCCACGTTCCACGGCACAGATGACGGGCGTGGGAAAGGCCTGCAAGCTGCCCCGTTCGGCCCGGCCCCTGGTTTTCTGGGCGCTGCTCCGTCACTTTGACGAGATTACTCGCACTAATGAGCAAGGTCGCCGCAGACAATGGGTTGCAGGGAAGACTCAAAGGAAGCCGATCCCAGGGTTGGCCTCAAGGGGCTCAGGCCCCTAGTGGAATCACTGGGGATTTGGGGCTTAATTAAACCCTGGCTTTGGGCCAACATGCCGGTGGCCCCTCGAATTTCCCAGGTCCACCCAAGTGGCATAAACACCGGACTGGGAATGTGAACTGAAGAGCTGATCCCACAAGAACCCATTCTCATTAGCTAAGAGCTGGCTCGCAGGGCACAGCGCATGTCGGCAGCCCGCATCCTGGGAGTGCAGGGGCTTGGAGTTAGTAGTTAGTTAGTGGTCCCGGCATCTGCAGTCCAGGCACCTCCATCACTGGGACCTTAGACAGTCCTTCATTTCTTGTCTGAGAAAGCCCGAGCTCACTGCCCTAGGTGACCAAATCATCTTTCCCGGTGGGAAGCCCTTGACTATTTTTTGCATTTAGAGATCATTTTGCTTCTGAGCAAATGCCTGGGTCTTCCACAGCCTGAAGGGTCAGAGTAGGCGATATTTCCCTACTCGCGGCCACTCGAGAATCTCTTGGGTGAGGGCACCCATGAAATACACATGGGTGCTACCTTGAGTTTGGCCATTTTGGTGTTGCTTATACTCGGCATTTGCTTGCGACGATGCTTAAGGACTCAGCATCGTAAATTGCTCAGATTCCCATGTGGCCTGGGACTGAGCAACCAAAAGATCCTTCCTCTGGCCCCACACAGCTGGCTGACCCGAGGATCCTGTGGGATTATCCTGCAGCCACCTCTCAGAAGTAGTAGACAACTGGGGTTGGTCTCATGGCCCAGTCTCACCAGTAATATGGGGGTCCTGGCAAGATGTGAGGGATTGAGGAATGGCCTGGCAGCAAAAGAGGGAGAGCAGGTCCAGCCCCTCCCACCCTGACTAGCTCTGTAACCTTGGCTGTCAGCAGCATTCTCATCGGGGCCACAGTCTCCATGCCTATAAACATAATGATGGTACCTGCCACCAACTTTTCCCTGAAGGAGAACAGGAGAGTGAATTATTTACTGAGCACTTGAAGCTCTTTGGAGAGAGACCTTTATAAATATGACAAGATTAAAGGATAATGGTTTGCTAGCTCTTAGGGGAAGTGCTTAATGGGATCAGGGCTAAATATCTTGATAATTGAGTTTTATTCTCTATTTGGATATGCACAGGACTCCCATCACTCAGCCCTGCTGTCCACACATGTTATTAACCTGTTGTTTTCATTTTACATGTACTAGTAGGTCCAACAGATGATACTCTCCTGCCATGCTTACCCACTGCCTCCGTCCCTTACACCAGCTTCCATCCCCTGCATTGAGGTCACCAAGACCACCTGATTATCAATACCGGTGGCTTTTTCTTATTCCTCATTCTCCTTGTCCTTCCTGGAGCATGGCACTGGTCACTACCCCCTCCTCATCTTTGAAAACCTTATTCTGCTGTTTCCTTAATCCCCAACAGGTTAAAACTGAAGTCACATTGTCCCCAAGCTGATTCCCGACCCTGACTGCCCTATTTCTCTTCACTTTCTCCTGGGGCCCAATCTCAAGATCCCCCTCTCCATGGTCACTCCCCAGGGCAGGCCCCTATTCTCCCAACCTGCTTGGTCCTTGAAAAATCCTTCCATATCCCATCATGCCCCCAGACTCAAGGCAGGTGTGATGTGTGCATGTCCCTGGTGTGCCATACAGACCTCTCTGTGCCACTGGACCTCTGGCCATCCTGTTCCCCATGCCACCCAGGTGTCCCCTGCCTCGTTCCTGTAGGCCCCTCCTATGGTGTTCCATACACTTCAGGACCTGCTTTCCTACCTGTACACCTTCCTGTCTGGTTCCCAGACTCCACGCTTGCACCCAGCAAACTGATGGAACTGACGGAAAATCTAACAGGAGAGGTCCTTTCCTAGGGTAGACTCACCCCCGGCCTACATCCCCCAACAGACACAGACACATAGACACACACATTCACTTGTGAAGATAGACACACACAGAGAGAAGCATATAAACACATAGAGACAAAGGCACACACAGACATGCAAACCCACTCGTAGATACACACTCATGTAGTTGTACACAAAAACATACTCATATATAGACACAACATGCATGCTTACATAGACATACAAACACATACCTCCACACATACATTTTTGCTGCCCTCCCAGCATCTTGACAGGCTAAACTGGTCTCCCTCACCCCCCTTTGAGCAGCCATAATTCTTACTTCTGCCTTTCTCCTTGCCCAGGTGTATTAGTCAGGGAAACAAGAGTACATGAAACAAGAGTTTATTCTTGTATTATTATTAATTATTGTATTATTTTACATAAGAAAAATTGTACATATACATACATGCATGCACACACACGTGCACACACATATACATATACATTTACATACACACATATAGAAAGAGAAGAATTGGCTCCTGCAATTGTGGGCACTGGCAAGTCTGAAATCCACAGGGTGGGCCAGCAGGCTGGAGACCCAGGGAAGCGTTGATGTTGGAACTCAAATCCAAAGGTAGCGAGGAGGCAGAATTTTTTCTTCCTCAGGGGACTTTAGTCTTTTCTCTGATTGGATGAGGCCCACTCACATCATGGATAGTCATCTACTCTACTCAAAGCCTACAGATTTAAATGTTAATCCCATCTAAACAATACCTTCAGAGCAACATCTAGACTGGTGTTTCATCAATACTGGGTACCATGACCTAGCCAAGTTGACACACATAATTAAGCATCCCATTCACCTGCAAGCCTGGGTGCATATGAATCTCCTGAACCGTCACTCTCATCACAATGGTTGCTGCTCCATTAAACACCTTCACCCCTGACTCACAATGCGCACAAGGTAGATATTTGCTGAGTGAACGAGTCATGAATGGCCTTCGTGATGGGCACTACTTGGCCCAATGCAGCAAATTATTTTGAGAGCCCCATAGTGAGCTTTGCTAAGATCACAAATATCAAAAGTGTGTTTTTTGTCTTCTCAGTCTACCTTCTTTTTTTTTCTTTTTTCTTAATCCTCACCCAAGATATTTTCCCATTAATTTTAGAGAGAGTGGGAGAAGGAGAGAAACATTGATGTGAGAGAGACATATGGATTGGTGGACTCCTGAATGTGCCTCAACCAGGGTGGAGGATTGAGCCTACAACCGAAGTATGTGCCCTTGACAGGAATTGAACCCACAACCCTTCAGTCTGCAGGCTGCTGCTCTAACCACTGAGCAAAACTAGTTAGGGCTCACTCTACCTTCTTGAGGCAGGGGCCATGCTGCTGAAGTCTGTGATCCCCACAGTTTCTGATGGAGTGCTTTATACAAAGCAGGCCCTTCCTTTCTTTCTTTCTTTCTTTCTTTCTTTCTTTCTTTCTTTCTTTCTTTTTTTGCTGATTCCTATAAACAAATTTACATGAAATATAACAGATTTTAGGGCTTCATTTACGAAATTTTGCATGGTCGTGCCAAAGTCCGTCTCCACTTTTATTTTAAAGTGCAGATGTTAAGAGATATTTTCACACTCAGGAAGGGTACATGTACCTCAGAACACTGACAGTGGTCTCTAGAGGTGGGGTTGCAGCTGGCTTCCATTTGACTTTTTATTATTTTCTGTGTCTTCCGAACTGTCTCCCATAGATAGGCCTGTGTTACTTTTATTGTTTTTTTTTTTTAATATTTTTTAAAAGTTCATGTTTTTCCTTCCTTTTAATCATTTATGAGTAGGAGGAGATTCGGGGTTCCGTTCTCTGCTCCTTCTCGGGCCCTCAGCACACCTCTTGGCTTCCCTTGGAAAAGAAGGCATTGTCCTTGTAAAAGTCTGAGGTCATAAAAGATCAAACTGACTGTAATGGTTGTTCTGTGTGTGTTTTTAAATATATTTTTATTGATTTTTAGATAGAGAGGGAGGGAGAGAGAGATAGAAACATTGAAGAGACACATCAATCGGCTGCCTCCTGCATTCTCCCTACTGGGAATCGAGCCCGCAACTCAGGCATGTGCCCTGACCGGGAATTGAACTAGGACCTCGTGGTCCATGAGACAATGCTCAGTCCACTGAACCACACCAGCCGTACGGGTTGTTCTGTTTTCATGATGTTCAAGTGTCAGGGAACATGGAACTTGTAATGGAAGCCTTCAGGGTGTTATAATTGCGGCTGTTGTCCAACTGTCGTTGAGAACTGGAAACCCGGTTCCCTGCATCTCGCCTCAATCCTCTCCTCCGTCTGCAAGCCCTGCTGCTGCTCCTCGGCCCCATCAGCACGCTGTCAGGCTGCGTCTCCGCCAGAGGAACAACCCCCAGCCTCGGTGGAAGCGACTGTTCCCTGAACTTTGCTTCAGACCCGCCTGCCGGGGCCTCCAAAGGGAGGTGTTCACCTCTAGCCCAAATGAAATGGAGCTGCAGGAAAACCACAGCGGAGGCCACAGCCTGAACTTTGGATTTCGTAGGCTGCCAGAACTCCCCAACTGGGACGGGGAGACCGAAGCCCCAGGAACCAGACACCTTGTGGCTGGAGAGTCTGTCTGAGAGTCGCCCTGGACCTGGTGGCCAGGTGTGCCGGGCAGTGGCTGGAGAGAAGGCAGGGGAACCAGACCTAAGAGGCCAGGCTGGCTCCCGGCTGAAATTCCAAGAAACGTACCCTGCGCAGGCCAAGTCTGTGAAATCCGGCTCCTGCTGGAAAGGATCCTACGCCAAATTGCTGGGCTTTCCGGTGTGATATTTGATAAGTGCGAATGGGCTGAAAATGTTCTTGAGATTTTTCAGTTTTGTACAATTAGTGGTGGCCGCCTGGGCCGTCTCACCGCTCACAGCGTCCCACCAGCGGTTACACTGGCCGGTCGGGCGGAGCCAGCAGCTGTCCCCAACCACTCTGCCCTCCAGTAAAGCAGTTCATCATCTGTGGCCGCAGAGGAGAGCGGGGGTCCCGCTCCGAGTCCTCATGGCACGTGTCCCTGAAGCCCTTCCTTGGCCCCGTTCAGGCAGAGACAGGAGCATCCCCCAAAATGTCCCAGTACTAGCATGATGGCCCCCGACCGGATCCTCCTCTTTGTCTCTTATAGTCACCAGAGCTGGAAGGACTCTTGGTGCTCACTGACCCAGTCTCCTCAAGGAAGAGACAGTCTCCACCTACCTTTTCACCGGAGTCTGCCCTGGGCACCTCTCTTCTTTCAAGGACAGCAGTCACGTGGGATGAGGGCCCATCCTACTCCAGGACACCATCTTAACTAACTACTTCTGCAGGGACCCCATTTCCAAATAGGCTCATGTTCTGAGATCCCAGGAAGGATATGAACTGGGGGGAGATGGGGTAATCCAACCCAGTTCAGCCATCCTGCCCCACCCAGCAAAGTTCTCTCATTGCCCCCCTCCTCCAACCTCTCCTCCCTTTTCTTTCGTTGGGGAAAAGGGGATGTGCCCACGGATCTAACTATTGTTGGGAGGCGGAGGGTAGAAAGCTGTCTGTCAGCCACCGTTTCCCCTCCGTCGACAGGGACACTCCAGGGCTCCCTGATTTCCAGGACTGAACCGTCCATCAGTATTTCCAGCCCACAGTGCAGGTTAGTATCCCCCAGGCAGTCCTCGGAACACCTGGCGCCCTGACCACATCCTCAGGCACCCTGCCTCTCTCGGTCAGGGGGAGCCTGGCATGGGTACTTCTCAAAAGCTTCTCGGGTGGTTGTAATGCAAAGCCTGGGCTGAGAACACTGTCCGATGCTGTGGAAACAGTTCTCTCCCCTGAAAGGGAATGCAGCCCCCTTCCCACAGCCACTCCATTCACCAGGCCCCGGGGATTTCTTCTGCTCCAGGCCTGGTGGGCTCCACAGACCCACCCATCAGTAGAGAGCCAGTCCATACTGGGGAGTTGGGTTGGAGACGAAGGGGACCTGGCACCCAGCAACAAGCACGTGTCCTCTGGAAGAGGTGGGTGCTCTGAAGGTCTCTGTGGCCTTGTTCAAAGAGAAAGAAACATCCTTGAACTTACCTGTTTGACCTTGACAGTGTGAATTTTGCATCCTCTTCTGTAGCAGAGCCATCTTGCTTTCTATGTTTTTAAAAAGACTATTTGTGTTCCCTCTAGAAATACCCAAGTGTAGAAGCGAGTCTCCGGAAAGATGTGCCGTGTTTAAACTGCAGCTTTGTCTACTCCCTGACACACCACTAGACCCCCCTGAGATTCCCGACCGAAAAGCCCAGCCACAGAGAGTTGGAGGGAGCGGCAGCCGGTCCCTTTAGACTTGGGAAGGAATTGCACCTTACAGAGGAAAGCGAGGCTCCGAGAGAGAAAATAACTCACCCAAGGTCAGATAGCTCATCATTAACTGAGTGGGAACTGAACCTCTGGACCACCTTTTCCACTGCTCTGACCTAGAACCTCTGCAGATGTGCTGTGTGACCTTGGATAGGTCTCATTACCTCTCTGTGTCAGCTTTCCTGCCCATAAAATGTTGATGCTACCTGTTCCACCTAAAGGCAAGGCACTATCATTGTGGCCACTGCAGCCCAATCCTTCCAGGTGAGGCATGGCAATTCCAGCAAGACTGACCCCTCCAGGGCCATACTGAGCAGGCGAGTCTGAGGGGAGACCAGGGTGGCCCACCTGCCCCTTCCAGCAGCAGAGTGGCCAGGTGAACTCCCTGATATTCCAGGCCCAGGCAAGGCTGAGGCCTTGGGATCTCACGCCAGCGCTGCTAGCCCTGCATCACTCTACGCTTTTGTACCCCCAGCCCCAGCCCCAGCAATAGGCGAAGGAAGCACTCCCCAAACGACCTTCTGGTCCCAGCCCTGACAGTGTCTTCCAAAGGGGAAGGCGGAAATACACATGACATACAACAGCAGCGCCAGCATCTTTCTCCTTGAACGAGGCCACAGAGACCTTCCGCACACCCATCCCTTCCAGAGGACGTGGGCGGGCGGCCTGCTCCAGACGCCTCCCTCCCCGCCCCCGGTCAGCAAGGCTCCCCAGCCCCGTCTGCCTCCTCTGTTTACACTGGGAGATGAGCTTCTGCTGAGCTTAAGTGCAGTTCTGGCCCTTTTGTTTGTTTTTAAGTCAAGTTGCAACTTTGCTCCTGGATTTATTGCAAATTCCATTTATCTTCATCGGCCCAAGATCTCTGCACAAATCCTTCCCAGCTTCCCTCCCCGTCTGCGGACAAATAACCAGGGCACGGGGAAGAGATGAGGAGCACAGGGACAGACGGACAGGACAGACGTGGAGTAAGCACCTGTCAGGAAGGTGGTGCTGGGGAGAGAGATCAGGGCTGGCTGCGCAGGAGCAGCTGTAGAGGTTGTCCAAGGAGGATGGTCTGGGACAACAAGGCGGGAGGAAGGCCAGCCACCCGATGTGCTGCCTCTTTCTTACAAAGACCTCCTAAGGCAGGAAGGCCCGGCTGAAAGACAGAAACGGCAGGCCTTAGAGGAGGGGATGAAGAAAGGACGCTGGTAATTTGAAGGCAAGAGGCCCATGGTGGTTATTGGCAGGGCGTGGTAGGAGGTCAGTGGTCCCAGGGCCTAGAAAGGGCACCACGAGGCGCTGTCTGACGAGGGCTGCAGGTCTGGGGCTGGGCGCGGGCATGAGCCCAGGGAGGCCACCCCGGGCGCGGCTGGGCCCCAGCCCAGCATCCGAGTTCCCTCTGCTCTTTCCTCCCCAGACACCGTCGTTTCCACGAACTGCTGATGACGAGCAAACAACTCCAACGAGAGCTCACCAGGGAGAGAAAGAGGATCCAACTGAGAGGAACAAACTGAGAGTGGGATGTCCAGCCGGGCTCTTGGCTGGTCCTCCCGAGACAGGAAGTGCCCGTGGCCCCTGCTGCTTCCCTTAGAGTTCCCCAGCTCAGGGCTGTGCAGGGGACACTCATCCGCTTCCAAAGGGCCTTGTGGTGGGGATCTGGGCTCCTAGGGGCTGGGAAAGTGGGAACTGCTGGGCTCTCAGTGCCTAAGGGCTTGACCTCAGGATGGGGTGTGAACCTTCGCTGGTCTGGGAGAGCAGCTGCAAGCAGCTGGGGTGGCTGCAGTGACTTTGGGCAGGCTGCAGGATGGGGGGCTGGCGGCTGAAGGAGTCTCTTGTTATCATGCCCTCCTCTCCAGGTCATAGTTCAAAGGCATGAGACTGAGACTCAGCACTGCAACCCAGGGCCTCCCTCAAGGAGCCTCGAGAAGGGGAGGCTGAGTGAAGGAGAGGGGGCAGGGCCCCTGCCTCTGGGAGCCATCCCACGGGGACTGTTGCTAATGAGTAGAAGATCTTTCCCCAACTATTTCCCTGCGCAGGCCTTGGGCTTTCCCCTTTCTGGTGCTGTTTGGCCCTGGTTCCTCCCGCCACTCACCAGCCTGCCAGGAGACCAGCCCAGCCCCATGCTGGGGTTTCTCCTTAGGCCTCCTCATCTCTCCACTCTGCTCCCTACCTGGCCCCTCAGACACCTCCAATGCTCTCCTCCCCTCCCCTCACCTCTTCTTCTCTTCTGCCCTCTCCTCTCACGCTGTCTCTCCTGCCCACACCCCACACCACGTCCCTTTAGGAGCTTCCCTTTTGACCGGGCCCGGTGGATGGCTCCTGTCCATTCACTGGCTACCAACTCACCTGAGTCCCTCTCCTCTCAGGCCTGCAAGTCAGTCAGACCCAGACCACTGCCCTTGACCTCCAGATCCCCATCTTTAAATTCCATCTGCAGATCACCACCCACCTGACCCAGAAGATGCAGACCTTCCCTCAGGAACTCCCTATGTCTCTTTGCCTCCACCACACAGAATCCTCCCATCACCCCTTTGCTTCCCGCCTCATCTGAGAGCAGTGATATCTCACCTCCTTCGCAAATCTCACTTACTTACTTGGGTCCAAGACGTCACGCGCGGCGCCTGTCTCTCTGTACCAGGGGTGCCCGTCCTCCCTGCTGAGTCAGAAGCTACATGTTAGCAGGATTCCCTGTGATCCGAGGGCTCGTCATGTTGCCGAAGCAAGACCTCAAAGCACAGCCACGCAGTCCTCATCCTAACTGGCTTGTGCTGGCATTCTCTTAGCCACCACCTTCCTGCCCTCATGGTCTTGATCCCAAGCTTCTTTATAAGGTCCCTTCACCTGCTGCTTTTATTTCCTCTCCTCGGGCCCTTGAATCTGGCTGCTGTGATAGGCCATGTTCACAGGCCTCCCTCACAACAGCGGCTCAGGGGCCAACCTCAGATCTCATCCTCTTCGTCCTCCTCCTCCTCCCCTCTTCCTTCTCTTCTTCCTCCTCCTCCTCCTCCCCTTCCTCACAGGGCTTGGCCCCACCCACCATGTGGCGCCTTCCCTGTGCTTTCCGGTTATTTCCCACCAAACTTACATTTTCCTCCTCCAGTGCTCATCACCTGTGCCTCTTCCCAGCCAGCCTCTCCTCTCATCCCATCCTCTCTCTCTCAGCCACGTCCACTTCTTCAGCTGTGACTTCCAAGAGGTCCCAATCTCCAGCTACCGAAATGGCCACAATTCCACCTGCCTGCCGGCCATCTCTGACAGTCTCCCTTTACACATCCCAACGTCTTTCTGCACAAAAGTAAGCTGATCATCTCCTCTCAAAACCCATCTCTTTTGAGCTTGCCCCTCTCTGCCCATGATTTTCCACTCTCCCCATTGCCTATGCCCCAAACCTTCAAAATCGCCTTCATCTCCATCGTCTCCCACTCCTTGCACCTCTGACCAGCCTCTGGGAGCCTGCAGCACTTTCCGTGACACTACTTTTTCTATTCCTCCTCACCCCAACGTTGCTCTCTAAATGCAAGCTCTGGTCACCCCTCCCCTAGACATTTCCTCTGGGAGGGTGCTCCCCTGCCAGGGTCCACATGTCCTGGGACACAGAGCCCATCACAGTGGTCTGTCTTCCACATGGGTTCCTGCTGCTGTGGCTCCCAGCCAGGGAGAAGCCTGGTCCTTATGGCCTGAGGACCTACAAGGGGGCGTGTACCTGTGCTCCGTTCACAGTCACCTGCGTTCCACTCCCAGAACTTGCTGCCCTGCATTCGCCCAGTTTGCTGGTTCTTCGTTTTGTTCACTTGTTTTCTCTGCCAGAAATGCCTCCTCTTCTGTGCTCCCACCTCCACTTCCCAGCACTTTGTCTCGACACTCAGCCTCCCTCATAGCCCACCTCTTGCAGGAAACCTATAGGATCGGTCTCTCCCTTTCTCCATTCTCCCTCACAGCAGTTTGTTTCCTATTACAACTGCAGCCAAAGGCACATGTGTGCGTGTGTGCGTGTGTGTGTGTGTGTGTGTGTGTGTGTGTATGTGTGTGTGTAAGAGAGACAGGGAGGTATCTCTCTGGCTGTGTTGTCCTACACAAAGAGCAGTTCTTATCAGTTCTTATCCAACTTTGTGGCCTACACAGACGTAGGAGAGTTACATTTGAGTCGGGTCCTATTCCCTCGTTTCACAGAGGATGAAACTGTGGCCAGCATGGCCCACGTCTTACCTGCTGGCAGTGGGGAATCGCATCCCAGCCTTGGTCTCCGGCTTCCTGGTGCAGTTCCCAGGGAATAAGGAGCCCCAGGCTCCGGAGCCCTGTGTCTGATCGCATGTGCCCCCCACAATGTGCCCAAGGTCCCCCAACCCTTCTCTTTCTCCTATGAACTGGGCGGGCTAGAGTCAGAGCAGAGGTCTGAAGGAGCCGCCAGGAGTCACCTGCCCATTTGTCTAACATCACCCAGAGGTCTATTATATTCAATAGCCATCAGTGAGTATAATTCTGGTTTTTGAACCTCCAGGGAGATTGCTTCTTTGCCTTTTCAGCAACGGCTGTGATTGTCTTATAACAGCTCCAGGAAACATCCCTCTCCTTCCTCTTCCCTGAATGCCCCTCCCAGCCCCCCAGCCTCCCAGCCTCCGTGCGGCAGCATCGCCTTCCTCCAGCGGGCACCTCCCGGCCTCGTGTGGAAGGAGTTCTGAATCCTGGTAAGGCTCCTAACTCCTAGGAGGAAATGCTCCACATAAAAATACACAAAGTAGTGTGTTTGTTAAAAGTCATTTAGGACACCACGTATCTCCCTCCCCCCCTCTCCACAAGGGTACCCCCGGGCAGGAGGTTTTGTAGGGGCTTGGGAGGAACCCGCTTCTCCCCTGGCCCGAGGTTCTCTCAGTCTGTGCCTGGCGGCCCAAACGCACCGCGAACTCAGCCTTCCACCCCGTGTGGCCTGTGAGCTGCAACTTCATGTTCAGGTCTCCTTGCTCCCAGCCTCGCTGTGGCCTCGCCTCAAACACAGGGAGGGATTGATTCTCTCCATCAATGACAAGGAGCAGGCCACTCAGCTTCACAAACGCCCGTGGAAGGGTGAGGTGTGACACTCACATCCCGGCTGGTGCAGTTCTGTGAGGCCAACCTGCCTCGGCCTCGGCGGCTTCAGTGGCTGCTGGTCACAGCGGCGGACGCGGGCGGGTCCTCCACAGCCACTGGATGTAACTGCAGAGCGGCAGCCATTTCTCGGGAGGAACTCCTGCTCCCCTTGGAGCGGGAGCGGGAACGGCTGACCTCGGGCACTGGCAGTTGCATGCTTTTGCTCGCGTGGGAAGTCCAGCTGTCTGGTGGGGGCTGGAGACAGACAGACGGGGGAGGATCCCTGTGTTTGGGACTGGGCTTGCAGAGTCGCCTGTAACACCCGGCTTGCAGAAGAGCAGAAAGAATTTCCAGCTGTCGTTGTTGTCGGGGTGAGAAAGCTCCCTCTCCCCGGCCCCGTGAGTCTGACCGAGGCTGTGTTTGTGCTCTGGACTCTCCTATCACTCCTCCTGGGCTGGTGACCCCATCCAACACCCAGTCCCAGGGGCGAGCTCTGGACCTTGTGCCATCGACAAACACAAGTGGTCAAAGGAGCCACATTGCCTGACGCTGCTTCTCTGGGACGATGCTGCTTCCATGAGGCACTTAGAATATCGGGCTCACAGACCGTGGAAGGGTGGTGGCCACAGCTGGCTGGGGAGAAATGGGGAGCGGGTGCTTCCTGGGTATGGCGTTTCAGTTTGGGATGATGAAAGTTCTGGAGGTGGATGGTGGACAATGGGGATATATATATACTCAGCCTTATACAGTGACATACTTAAAACTGGGTAAAATGCTACATTTTGTGTTATGTATATTTACCACAACCGTTTTTAAAAAAGAAAAAATACACAAGTGTGGACTCAGCCCTGGTCACAGCACTGCTGAGGCAAAGCAGACAAATGACTAGATTCCTGGCCCTCAACAAGAGTGTGTGTGCGTGCATGTGTGCGTGTGTGTGTGTGTGTGTGTGTGTGTGTGTGTGTGTCAGTGTACTGTGGTCTCCCAGGAGCGAAAACGGGTCCAGAAGCAGCATGGTCAAGGAGGTAGGCAGTCCCTCCACCCCCTGATTCATGACTAATGTGGGTTCTGTCCCAATAATGCAGACCTATGGCATATTCTCGGTGGAAGTTACTGTTCAAATGCCAAAGAACCTGCGTAATATCCTTGGAGGCCTGGATGGAAGGCCTTTTCTCCATGGCCTGTTCAAAACGGCACTTCAGTTGTTCAAAGAAAAAGAGATTTTTGGAGTCAGAAAATCGGAGCTAGAATTTAGGGCCTGCCTCTACGTGGCCAGTCATAGCGCCCAATCTAAAGGTAAATGCTTAAAAAATAAAAATAAGTAAAAATAAATAAATAAATAAATAAACAAACAAGATGAATGTTTATGATCGAAAGAGTGGTGAATATGAAAATGCTCCTTGTAAACTCTCAAGCTTCCTATCCCCACCCCCCCCAAAATCATTTCTTATCTTTTTAGTGGGCCTGGCTATGGGACAAGTTAGCAACAATTTTTTTTTACATATATATTTATTGATTTCAGAGAAGAAGGGAGAAGAAGAAAGAGATAGAAACATCAATGATGAGAGAGAATCATCAATGAGCTGCCTCCTGCATGCCCCATACTGGGAATCCTGCCCACAACCAGGGCACATGCCCTGACAGGGAGTTGAACTATGACCTCCTGGTTCATAGGTCAGACAATGCTCAATCACTGAGCCCTGCCAGCTGGGCTGTTAGCAGCAGTTATAAAGAAATCACACTACAGAAAAGTTAGCCTAGATCTTAAAGTACAATTTTAACCTGCACTGTGTTATAGGATAGGCCTTGGAGGCAATACCACCACAAGTGAGAATAAAGTCAAGAGTCCTGGGAGCTAGACTTCTTGAGAAAAGAGATTATGTAGCTTTTGGGCAGGGGCCTGAGCTAAATCAGCTATTCCTGAAGACAGTGGCTCCTGGAGCCTTTATCAGTTATCAATACTGGGGCATAAAATCATTTCTTTCAGATCCTGCTTTTTTTATTCACATACCATAAACTTCACCATTTTAAAGTTCACAATTCATTCGTTTTTAGTATATTCACAAGGTTATGTTAGCATGACTGCTATGTAATTTGGAGTATTTTCATTATCCCAGAAGAAACCCCATACCCATTAGCCGTCACTCCCCATTCCTCCTCCTTCCAGCCCCTGGTAACAACTACTAATCAACTTGGTCTCTCTAAGGCAGTGGTTCTCAACCTTCCTAAGGCCGAGACCCTTGCATACAGTTCCTCATGTGGTGGTGACCCCCAACCATGAAATTTTGCTACTGTTATGCATCGTGATGTAAATATCTGCATTTTCCGATGGTCTTAGGCGACCCCTGTGAATGGGTCCTTTGACCCCCGAAGGGGTCGAGACCCACAGGTTGAGAACCGCTGCTCTAAGGACTTGCCTATTCTGGAAATGTATAAATAGAATTATACAATATGTAACCTTTTGTGACTGGCTTCTTTCACTTAGAATAATGTTCTCGAGGTTCATCCATGTTATAGCATGCATGAGAATCTCATTCCTTTTTATGGCCCCCCTTTTTATGATATACTACATTTTGTTTATCCATTTATTATCTGGTGCATATTAGGGTTACTTCTACTTTGTAGCTAATATTAATCATACTGCTATGAACCTGTACAAGTGTGTGTGTAGATGTTGGATACATATCTTGGCAGGGAATTGCTGGGGCATATGGTAACTCTATGTTGTATATTTTTAGCTCTTAACTTTTTGAAGAACTATCAAGTTGTTTTCTAAAGTAGTTGAACGGTTTTGCATTCCCACCAGTAATATATGAGAGTTTCAATCTCTTCATCTTCTTACAGTACTTGCTATTATCTGTCTAGTACATACTAGTAGGTGTGAAATGACATCTCATTTGATATTGATTTGCATTTTCCTAATGACTAAAAATGTTATAGGTCTTTTTATGTATTTATTGGCCATTTGTACATCTTCTTTGGAGAAAAGTCTATTCAAATCCTTTGTATATATTAAATATTTGGGATATTTATCTTTTTAGTGTCTTATTATAAAAGTTCTTTATATATTTTGGATGCATATCCCTTATCATATATGTGATTTACAAATATTTTTTCCCATTCTGTAGGTTGATTTTTCACTTTCTTAATAGTATCCTGTGATGCACAAGTGTTTTTAATTTTAATGACATTTAATTTGTTTTCTATTTTGTTGCTTGCTTTTGGGTATTATAGAAAAAAACAAACAAAAAACCACTACGTTGCCTAATCCAAAATTACAAAGATTTACATTTATGTTTTTATCTAAGAACTTTATATTTTTAGCTCTTAACATTTAGGTTTTTAATTTTTAGTTAATTTTGGTATATAGTGTGAGGTAGGGGTCTAATTTCATTCTTTTACACATGAAAAACCATTTGAAAAGACTACTAATTGAATTGTCTTAGTAAATATGTCAAAAATGGATCTTTCTTCTTCTCTAATATAAATACTTAAAACCTTAAGTTACTATTTGAATTCTAAGTGAAAGAAGCAAGGCACTAAAGGCCACATAGTGTAAGATTTCATTTATATGAAATATCCAGAATAAGCAAATTCAAAGAAACAGAGTGTAGATTAATGATTTCTGAGGGTAATAGGTGTGGGGTTTCTTTTGGGAGTGATGGGAATGTTCTGGAATTAGTGGGGATTGTTGAACAACATAGTAAATACAGAAAGGAAAAACATTGAATTTGACATTTTTAAATGGTAATTTTTATGCTACCTAAATTACATCTTAATTTTTAAATGGATAAGAAGTTGACAGTTGTAACTTCATTGCAGTTGCAAAGTAATAGTAGTTTCTGAGGGACCCTAGGAAGATAATCCAGATTGTGGTGATGGTTGCCTGATTCTGTAAATTTACTTACAATTATTGAATCATACACTTAAAACAGATGAATTTTATACTATGTAAATTATACCTCAATAAACATGTTTTTATTGAGTTTTTAAAATTCTCCTTTAACTCTGCTTTAGCGGCATCACATAAACTTTGATATGTCCTCATTTTCATTCACTAAAAAATAATTTTAAATTCTCTTTGCATTGTCTTCTTTGACCCATGGGTTACTTAAAATGTAATGTTTCATTTCCAAACATCTTTGTTTTTATGTCTAATTTAATTGTTTTGTGATCATATCAAATTTTAAAAATTTGTCTCGTTTTTCATTATGACCTGAATTTGTAGTCTACCTTGATGAATGTTCCATGGGGGCTTGAAAAGAAGTATGTGTCCTATGTTGCTGAGTGGATTGACCTATAAATGCTGGTTAGGTAAAGTTGGTTGATCATGTCGTTCAAGTCTTCTAATTTTTTCTGACTATTTTTCTACCAGTTTCTGAGAGAGGAATGTTGAAATACCAAAGCTACAGTTGTGGAATTGTCTATATCTTCTTTCAGTTTGGTTTTTGTTTCATGTATTATGAAGCTGCATTAGTAGGTACACACACATTTAGGACTATTATTGCTTCTTACTTTCTTTGTGTCATTATGAAATTCTCCCTACTTATCTCTGGTAATATTCTTTGTCTCCAAGTCTTCTTTTTCTGTTATTAATATCGTCACCCAGCTTTCTTATGATGTGTTGCGTGGTATATCTTTTTGTTTTCTGTAATTCTTTTTATTTTAAATTATTTTGTTTTTACATTTAGAATGAGTTTTCATTGCATGCTTTTTACCCATTTTGGTCATCTCTGCCTTTTGAGTATTTGGCTATTTGCATTTAACCAAAAGTATACATAATATACTTGCAATATGTTTGATGAAAATATGCCACTTTACTCGGTTTTTATTTTTCCCATCTATTCTTTGTTCTTTCATTTTTCTCTGCCTTATTTTGGATTGAGAGTTCTTTATCTACAACTTTGGTTTGTTAGCCAAATACTCTTATGTCCTTTATGCGATGGTTGTTATACCTTTTACTTGTACATATATTGTAAATGCCACAGTACTTTGTCATTATTTTTGCTTTCATATTTTAAAGGATTTTTTTCATTTTGAAAATGCTGTTCAGCCTTGGTTCATCTCATTTACTTCCTTTATCTAAGGAGTCACTGTGTCACGCTGCCTGTTGTGCAGTACCTGAAGCCTTCAGTACTTTGGTCTAGTTTTCTAGTTGTTTGTGGTGGGAGGGTAAATCTGGATCCTGATGCTCTGTCATGGCCAGAAGCAAACATTTTAAGAACTAATTATGATAAAGAAACAGCAGTGGGAGAAGGTCAGTCCAAAAAACGGAGATACTGTTGACTTGCCTGGGGGTTCAGGATATAGGGAAGCATCAGAAAAATCCTAGCATCTGAAACCATGCAGGAACAGGTATGCCAATGTAGAAGGAAGGTGGGGGTGGGGGGGAAATGTGGACACGACCAAAATCCAATCTCACCTGTTTTCTCAGGTGGCTGGATACCTTCCATTTGCTCCTCAGTTCTCCTCTCCACTCTTCCCTGTACCCCAGAGGACTGACTGGTCTATATTGTATCAGTGGGGCTCCTTTTACCTCAGGCAAAGAAGATAACAGCAGGGAGCTGGGAGGCAGGAGGATTATTTATTCCCTTAGTTTACTCCCTTCAAAATTACTTTGGATTAATTTTGTCTCTCCACCAATAGCCATAGGCCCTGTCGGGCAGTTCTCTCTTTGCAGATACTCTCTGAGTTCTAGTATCTATTCTTTCCCCTTGAACCTTTAGACTGCTAATATCTCCTCAATGTCATCAAACCTAAAGTATCACACTATTTTTTGTTAGTTCCCCTAAACCTTGCTCATACCTTCCTAAATAATCCTTTCCTTCATTCTCTTTTTCCCACCTGACTGATACAACAGAGTTACTGACGCTGCCCCTAAATGTGAACAATCTACTACCCGCTAGTTGTATGACCTTAGGAGATCACTTGACTGTCTTTCTCCATCCTCAGTTTGCCTTGTCTATTTGAGGCCCTATAAATCAGAAGCTCAAATTCAGGAGGCCTCACCACAGCAGGAGCCTTGGCGCAAATAGAGTTCCTTCCCCATCCGTTAACTTTTCTCCATCTTCTAGTCTCTCGCTGCAATTCTTGGTTTAGCTGTTTTGCTTCTTAAGATAATCCAAGTTTCTCCCTTGGCAACAGGTACCACCGGGTGAGGGCTAGGTGAGTAGCCGGCCAGAGGAAGGCCGCTTACATGGGGATGGCCATCAGTTGGGGATCATAGTCAAGGTCAAGTTCCTACAAATTATTCAGCCTTGAGCCCAGGCCAGCAGGGCTTGGCACTCAAGCTTTTTTCCTCCTCCTCCTACATGCTCCCTGGAGAAGACTTATTTTAATTTTTAACTAGGAAAACAGATAAATAGCATGAGTTCAAAAAAAAAAAAAAGTTAAAAGTCCATGATTTTAAATAATAGAGAGGGAAAAGTCATGAGTTTTAAAAGATTGTAGAGTTATTTAAAGTTTGCTCTGAGGTCAAGAAAACAAGTTAGACCGAGCTGGGCACTGCCTGAAACAGATTTAGAAATGGAAACCAGAGATATGATGGAAGGAATCCACAAGCAGGAAGAACCTATACTCAACGTTTTTCTACGAAGAGAGAGAAGAGACAACCCACTCAATGAGTGGCAGCCTCCCCGGAAAGACATTAGGCCACTGCGAAGACCATTAAAATGAACAGCTAACCTCCCGGTCCAGCATCCCCCAGCTCTGTCTGAGAGAGGACAATGAAAGTCTTTCCTCCTTCTGTGCAAACCCATGCCACTTCCTTGCTTTCCTGGGGAGGTTATTTGTGCACAGTGTGCCTTTGTATCTTCTCCTTGCTCAAAGGAACACGTCAGACCTTTTGGAGGATTCCAACATGACAAGCCTATTCACTCTCCAGGGGTGATGTTTTCTGCTGTTTCTCTTGACCCTTGACCCAGGTATAATGCACCTTTCCCCTGCTGACATTGGGCCTCGGGCCAAAGCCTCCAGGACCACTCCTCCCAGGTCATCCCTGTTCCCTCTTTCTGCCTCCCAGGCTCCTTCCAAGATTTCAGGTAAGGTTTAGACTCCCTTGGGAATCAGACCTCCTCATCCTTTTTCTTCCACAGGGTTGAGCATGACATTGCATCTCTTTTAGAGAAAAGGCCAACGTTTCGCGGTTTTTTGTTGACATTAAAGACAACATACTCCAGCAGGATCTGCCCGCAGCCCTGGGATTCCTGAGTGAGTCAGCAGGCCCAGGGGTAGTGGAAGCCTAAGAATGGCTCCCCTTCCCTACAGCTCCTATTGACCGCCCGCCCCCCACTCCCCATGCCTCCATCATGGGCAGCTGTTGAAATCGGACTCAAAGTGGTCCTCTCTGCAGCTCTGGCCTCTGATAAGGTCCCTCCATGAAAGAAGCGTTGCTCACCCCTGTGCCAGTTACCCCTACTATTGATTCAAGGCTTGGAGGGTATAACCCTTTGAGCCCTAACCCTTGACCCTGACCCTAATGAACCATTCCACTTGGCCTCCTATACTCAACATTTTTCTACTGAAGAGAGAGAAGAGACAACCCACTCAGTGAGTTGCTCTTGTTAGAGTAATTAATACTCCAAATACCTGAGTAGGAGGGACTGGAAGGCTTAGAGCTCTTCACCTCTTCCTATTCTCAAACGACTCTGAAGCGTGTTTCCCGGCCTCCTCTAATGGTGTTTCAGGCCCTCCCCTGTCTGTCCACAGCCTCGTTTACTTGGTCTGGGAGTGATTTGGTGAAAGCAGACTCAGTGCCTTGCAGTTAATCAGTAGTAACTCTGGAGACTCCCCAAAGGAAGACCAGAGAGCTAGGTGGGCAGAGGCTCGGGGATTCTTATCCAGGATCTTTGTAGAGTCAACACTATTTTTCACTGAGATTGCGTATTTGTTTAGGAAGGAGATTGGAAGGGGAGGAGAGGAGGTCCTTCCAAACCACCCTTGGCACCAGCATTGTAGTTGAGAGTCCTTCACCCCACCATTGGGATTCTCTCTTCTCACTCTATTTCTGCCCCTTTTCCACTCATTCAACTCCTGGCCAATCCTTCCACTGGTCTTTGTCCTGTTCAGCCAGCCATTCACTCATCCTGGTGGCAGCTGTTTCCCAATGGGAAGCAAAAGCTTTTGCCAGAGAGAAATCCTATTGTTTCAGCCCTGCCTGTGGGGTGGGTCACCCACTTAGGGTTCATGTCACAGAGGGTGCCCACGTGGCTGATGGCATCACTGCCCTTCTCTACAGACACCTTTCTCCTCTTCCCATTCCCTCCCCATCCTTGTCTCTTCTGCTCTTAAGTTCCTTTTCTGTTTTCTCTCCTTTTTTCTATTCTTTTTCTTTCTCTACTCCACGTGCTTTAGGCAGCCCCATGCATATTTTGTAGCCATTCAAAACCAAAAGAGGCACCTGAGTCCAGACCTAGGAGAACTGATAGCTCCCCCTTCCAGGGACTCCTTCACCCCAGCCACCCAGGTTTGCCTGGGGGAGACCTAAATTGGCTTTTTCCGCATTGGCCACCAGGATCTGGGTTTTAAGGAGATTGGAAGGGGAGGAGAGGAAGTGCCAAGTCCCTTCCAGTCTCCATCATTGGGAAACCCAGGACATCAAACCTCCATTCTGGTGCCCTGGGTTGGTTATAGCCCATCCTACAGGAGGAAACATAAGCACCCAACGCAGAAAAATCTGTCTTTCCTGCTGTTACTATTGACAACTGAACAACAGAGCAGGATTTAGCTGTCAGCAACCTTGGAGCAGTGACCTGGGTTCTGTGCACAGTGACAGTGAGTGTAACCAGGGCCATGCCTCTGAGTGCAGGAAGCAGGCCCGCAGCAATGGCTCTGCTTCCCTGTCCATCTCCTCCTGCCTTTGGGGGTCCGTTTCCCTGTCTGGCGTACATGGGCAGGAGGTAAAGAACAGGTCAGCCCTAGGCCCAGAGAGGACTCCTCTTCTGAGCTGCCCTCTCCGGTCATATCTTCCTTTTCTGAAGAGGGTCCTGGAACCTGGGCATCTGAGATGGCTCTGCAAGCAGCCTCTAACCTGGCCTGCACCTGGGTGCTGCTTGTCCCTCTGCCCAGCCCTCCAAAGCTCCCTCTGCCCTGGAATTGCTGGCTCTAGGCTGGTTGGGATTATCATCTGGTCCCAATCCTCTCAGAAGCAGAGGGGCTCCTGCCTGGGATTAGACCCTGCCCAGGACCTGGATTTCCTAAGCACAGGAGCATCCCGGGAAAGGGAGCCATGCTGACTTCCAGGACACTTACCTGGGACCCAAATGGGTTTAGGTCACCCATATTACGTGGAGCCACATGGGGCCCACATTGGTGTAGACGCATGTGGCTGAATGTCGACATGACCCCCCTTTCCTAAAGCTGTCTAGTGGGGAAGACAGAAATGGAGCCAGTGATTAAAGTGCAATGTTCTTTACACCAAAAGGGGGTGTGTCCAGAGGCTCCTGAATCTGGGAAGAGTATTCAGGGGAATGCTTCCCCTGGAGGTGGCACTGAAGCCGAGGCAGGAGTGGCTTTTCTCATGGGCTCTTCACCCAGAACCCAGTGCAGGCTGGCACATGGCAGACATCAGGGTGATGATACGAATGGATGAGGAACAGACATCTCTAGTTTCCCAGAAACCCTTAGGTATTGATAGGAATCCTGTTTATTTACAAAACAAAAACAAATAAACAAACAAAAAACTAACAGAACTGGAAGTCGTGAGTCCTCACGAGGTCTCTTCATGTTATGGATGGGCTGTGTGCTGTTCATTCCGTGTTAGAGGTGCGTATGCTGAGTCACAGCTGGGGAAGATGATACCCCTGAGATCCCACAAGGAGTCTTCCAGACTCACCCCCCACCCCAACGATCACACCGCCGAGAACTCTGCAAACGGACCCTTCAAAGCAGGGAAGGTCAGCCCCTCGGCAGGTGATAGGATTTAGATCTGAAAGCAGAGATGGGCTTTCAGATCTAAATCCTAGATCCCCCACCCCCAGATGTCCTCGCCACAGACCCAGGCTCACGAGGAGGCCAGGGGAGAAGAGCACCGCAGGCCTACCCTCTCTTCCCCCACAGAGGGTGGAGGTTCCTAGGAATTCCCGCAAAGCGTCCACATGAGCAAATCCTGGGCCGTTTGCTGGCAGGTTTCCCAGCAGGATTAGGGGCAAACTGACCAGCTGTCCCATCCCCCAGGACTGCCTTAACTTCAAAGACTGGGTTCTCTGCCCCAGGAAAAGTCCTGTGAAATGTCCCCAACTCTCCCGGAACTCAAAACATGTCCACATCGAGGTGTTGGTCTTGAGCCTCCTGGAACCTGTCTGTATCACACGGCAATGAGCATCCTCTCTAGTAAGCATCTCAGGAGCTAGTGAAATTGGGCAGAGACAGGTCCACCATATACAATCTCTGAGGCTGTCCACTCTGCTTGCCAAGCTGTGCCCTCTGGCCTGGCTGCATCCACGAGAGGTGGGGGTACCTTTTCTAATTTGCACATAGGCACCAAACGGGCTAGCAGTGACCCTGGGTGGAGAGCCCAAAGAATTGCATCTAATCAGGTGTTCCCCCAGTGATCAGATATGCTAACAAGGCAGATTGCTTAGACCAGTGGTCGGCCAACTCATTAGTCATCAGAGCCACATATCAACAGTACAACTGAAATTTCTCTTGAGAGCCAAATTTTTTAAATTTCTTCTAACACCACTTCTTCAAAATAGACTCGCCCAGGCCATGGTATTTTGTGGAAGAGCCACACTCAAGGGGCCAAAGAGTCTCACGTGGCCCTTGAGCCGCAGTTTGCAGACCACTAGCTTAGACGGTAACAGAACATGATGGCTACACCAATAGGCCCAGGAAGGCTTTATGTTCTATTTTTCTATGTCCTGAGTTCAGATAACAGCGAAAATCGAACTATTGAGATGTACTCAGGAAGGACCGAGTATCTGCCTTTCTGTTAAACTACTTTAGGGAGAGTAAAGATGTACAAAACATATACACCCCTCTGTGTTGGGAATACCAGGCCTTTGGAGTCTTTCCCAGACTCCGGGATCTAGCTTCACTTATCTTGAGCCCGTTGGTCAGGAAGTGAGACCTGGAAAATGAGGGAAAGGGGGCCTTTTCTCAGGAAAACGACACTCCCCACGGAGGGCCAGGCTTCTCAGCAGCAAACGCACTCCACACTCAGCATGATTCGCTAACAGTGATGTCTGAATGGCAGCCCAGCCCAGATGTGCTGCTGGAAAAAGGAGCCAGGATCCGGGCAAATGCTTGATGGATGCAGAAGAAAGGGCTGCAGTCTCCGGCTGGCTACTTTACCTCAGAGGGACATTGGCAGAGATAACGCAGGCCCTGGGCAGGGCCGGCTGCCCCCTCTCAGAAAGGCTTCCTCGGTTTATCTCTTTTGGTACCTGTCCCTCTGCCCAGTCTTCGTGGAGGTCAGAAAATGAGGTATGGCTCAGCCAGCATGGCTCAGTGGTTGAGCGTTGATCTATGAACAAGGTCATGGGTCGATATCTGGCCAGGGCACACGCCCTGGTTACAGGCTCTATCCCCGGGGGTAGGAGGGGGGAGCATGTAGGAGGCAACCAATCAATGATTCTCTCTCTCCCTCTCTCATCATTGATGTTTCTCTCTCTCTCTCTCTCTCTCTCTCTCTCTCTCTCTCTCTCTCTCGTTCTGTCTGTCTCTCCCTTCCTCTCTATACATTTCAGAGAAAAACTCTCTGTGTTTTGATGTGGTAATAGTTGTGGGTACTAAAGCCACATGATTTAGGTCCAAGTCCTTATTGGCTGTGTGATCTTGGGCTAGTTGCTTAACCTCTCTGAAATTCTAACTCCGCATCAGTAAAAATAAGCACAGCAACAGCGCTTCACCTCAGGGTTGTGTGGGGATTTGATGAGATCCTGCCGCAAAGTGAGCATTAGCTCCATGTCTGGCACTTGGAGGTGCTCAAGAATTGTTGGTTCCTATCCTGTGTGCTTCCCTCAAAGGAAGCTCTGGACGTTAAACTATCTACAAGGTCCAGAGGCAGGACAACTAGGTTTTGTTTAGCAAAAACAGAAGGGCTAATCAGGAAGGAGAAGGGAGTCTCACTTGGGAATGAACCTGCCCAAGGTCCTGGCGGCCCCAGTGATCTGCTTCCTGAGCGGGTTACACAGGACCCATATGACGTTGGTCTGACTTCCCTGGCCAAGATGCTGACACATGTCCTGCTACCAAGAACTGGCCCTGCAGACTCTATGTTCACATGGCCCTGAGGGCCTATGTCTCCTGTGAGTAAGACCAGGAGATGGTCCTGAGAGTACTTGGAGCAGTGAGGGCAGGGAACTGAGGCAGGGGCTGCCCAGAGCCTCACAAAGCATTTTGGGTCCATCTCTTGACTCCTCCTCAAACTCCAGTCTATGGAAACACCAGAAGCTGTGAGTTGCAGGCCCTGCTCCTTGATCAGCTTTCCTCATAGCTTCCCCAAACCATACTTCGTTTAATTTTTTTTAAATATACCTTTTTTTTTTTTATTTCAGAGAGGAAGGGAGAGAGAGAGAGAAAAATATCAATGATGAGAGAGAATCATTGATCAGCTGCTTCATGCATGCCCCACATTGGGGACTGAGCCCACAACCCAGTCAGGCTATGGTGCCCTTGACTGGAATCAAACCCGGGATCCTTTGGGCCACAGGCCAAACCAGCCAGAGCTCCAGGTTTTTAATGGATTCAGAAGGCTGAGTTCTAATGAGGAGAGAAGTCCTCATCTCCCCCATCTCTCACTGCAGCTAAGCGCTACCCACATAGGTCACATGGGTGCTTGAAATACTACACTCTCAGGTGACGTTAAACTGGGAGTGGGGACTTCGCCTTACTTGGATTTCTTCCAGAATGGTGGCTGGTTTCTAGAGCAAGTGTCCCAGGAGGGGAGGTTCTAAGAGACCCAGGTAGATATCATAAGGCTTCATATAACCAAGCCTTCAATATTCTAGAATGTCACTTCTACCATATTCTTTTGGTCATGCAAGACACTATGGCTAGCCCGGATTCAAGAGAAACAACACACAAACACCTAGAGGGGAAGACTGAGGGCTGCCATCGTGGAGACAGTCTATCACAACTGTCTTTGTAGACAGATAAGGCTCCTGTAAGGAGCTGCTGGAGGGAAAAGACATGAGCTATGGGCTGGGGAAGCCGAGAGGAAAAAGACCTAGTCCCTCTGTCTAGATTCTAAAGGTACTTCTCCAAGTCCCTCCCAAACTGTTCTCTTACTTTTATGTCTCAAAGTACGTTCTGGTCCAGAATGTGGAAGAGAGTGGAAAAAACCGCTATGTCATCTAACTTATCAGCCCTCATTTGAGAATGAGTTTGCTACGTGACTGTTGCTGCAAATTTGTTTATCTGCCCTTGCTGCAGTGTGGCCTTTAAGGGACACGAACTGCTACCAGTGACGTCCTCACAGTGGTTGCCCTGGAGACTTGTAGGTCAAGGATAGTAAGGGAGCTTCTTGCCATGATGCCCTCACGTAGAAGTCACACATGGTAATTGGGCCACAAAAGAGAAAGAGCCATAGGTTCCTCAGATGTGTGTACCCAGGCAGAGCCCAGTGGAGTAGGCTAGTGCAGAGTCCTTGCGTGCAGGTCACGAGGTGTCCCTTCCATCCTCCCTCCTCTCCCCCTGACTTGCTCTGACGGGGACTGTCCATCTAATCTGCTGGGCTTGGGCCCAGGAGCCGGGTTTGGAAGGCTATGGAATCACCTGGTGGTTTGAGACAGCCCTTCCTATCCATCTGGATAATTCAAGCATAGTAACTCCCCTCTAAGTCTGCAGTTAGCTTCCCCCAGACTCTGCCCATCACTCCTCCATTACAAACATATAGGGAGAGACCATCACTGCCAGTGTAAGGCAGGATGGGGTACTGTGCAATCCCATCCCATCCCATCTCATCCCCCCAACAAGTCACCCCTGGTCACTCCTGCTTGAGAGGCCTATTCAATCTCTCTCCCCGCAGCAACCACAAAAGATGTTTTCTTTCTCTTTCTTTCCATAACACACTCTCATGCAGAGTTTGGATTAATTCTACTCCTTGGTTCGTGATCCAATCCCGTCTCTATAATACCATGCACACTCCACTTCTATTTAGTTATTTTTTTAAAAAAAATAAATAAACACTGGCCAGCCCACAGCCCCAAACAAAAGTCAGGGCCTTGACAATAAGGAACATATCTTCCAAATCCCAAGTGACAGTAAACAGGAAAATGAAACAGCCGGTCGCCCAGCAGGCACAAGACAGAAGCTGGTCCTATAAAAATGCTCCGCTAGTGTCCAAAAAAAAAAAAAAAAAAAAAAAAGGCTTCCCATGGCCCATTAAACCCCAGCCATTTAAAGCCCGGGTCCCCAGTTTGGTGTATCATTTTATTTTAATGATGTGTGCTTCCTCTAGAAGCACGGAGAATGACTATTTCTTTTTTCAATTAGACAGGGAACGGCCAGCGGGGGAAGCCCGCGGGGAGCCGGCGGGAAGGGGTTAAGCCGGGCCCGGCCGCGGGGCTGCAAAGCGCTGGGTCACCCGCGCGCGCATGCGCCCGGGGAGCCCTCGGCGCGGCCGCCCGCTGCCCGCTCGGCTCCCCCGGTGCACAAAGGCCTGCTTTGTTCCCCCGGCTCTGTTTTAAATATCTGACGACTGCTCCCCCCCACGTCCCTGCGCCAAATCCCCGGGCCGACTGCAGGCTCGTCACAAGGGCGCATTGTGGGCCGGGCGAGAGGCGCAGGGGGCCGGGGCGGCTGCCCGGGAGGGACGCTCCGGTTTCGCCCCGTGGACTCAGCCATTTGGGTCAGCGGGGCCGAGTCGCGGGGGTGCCTCGTCGCTTTCTGTCTCCCCTGTCCCAGAAGTAAAAAAAATGGGGAACTGCGGGCGGACCCTGGGAACGAGCAGAACTGTTTCTAAAGCGGCCGCGAGGGAGGCGCTGGTGTTGCAGCCCAGCGAGGGGGGCGCAGCGCAGCGCAGAGGCTGCTGCGTCCCCAGCCCCTCGCTGTGCACGTTTGGAAAGTGCCACTCACTCCGGCCCTCGGGAGAGCGTGGCGCGCCCGTGCAAACCCATCCAAATGGGGTGCAGAAGGGGGTGGGGAGGGACTCTTTTTGCTCCCAAGTTCGGGGCCCGAGAGACGCTGCGGGAAGGGCACCTCCCGGGCTCCCTGCAGCCGCGGCTTTCGGTCCGGCTCTGTTAGGAGCGGGCCCGAGGGGACAGCACGCCTTCCCGGTGCGGCCCTCCCTCCCCAGGCGGGTAGGTGCGGACTGGGATGGGGCGCGGACAAAAGGAGGCTTTGAGCTCGCTCTCTGCCCGCTGGCCCGGCCTGCAGCCCCTCCCCGGCTGGCCTCGCTGGCGTTCCCCGCGGGCGGCCAGGTAGTTTTCCTGCCCCGCTCCGTCCGTCCGAGGCTTGTTGACCTGCTGCCCAGCCCAGGAGCAGCGCTGCCCTCGGGGAGGTTTGCAGAATGGGGATGGCGAGCCCCACCTCTCCGCCCCGCTCCTGCGCTAAAAAGGTGGGGGAAATACGGCCTTTTCCTGCCGCAGCTTGGAAACTGAAAGCGAAACACAGAACGTGAGCTGCAGCGACTCTGAAACGTGTGTTAGGTTTTAGGTTTAATCCAAAGGAGGTTCCCTGTGCCAACGTGGGACCAAAGCCCACACCCCGCTCCGAATCTTGATGCAAAATTGTGACCCTCCCACCTGTGGCAGGTGAAGGAGGAGGACCCGGCGGCGTGGGGAGAGGGGGATGCTTTGCTTCAGAAGCACCAGGCCTGACAGTTTGGTGGTGGTGGTGGTTCTAGGCCTGACCGGGAGCCCCCATCCTCCCTCCTGGTTTGCTATCAGTCTCAGGGTTGGGCTTGCATGGCCTTGGCACATTCCTCAGCTGCGAGGACCATACGCATTCCCTGAGGCATATTTTTTAAAATCACACTTTATCGTTTTCACATGTCTCGTTTCGCCAGCACCGAGCCGAGAGGTGACACAGAGCAACCCTCTTGTTTTACAAAGGAGGGAACGTGTCCAGAAACTCGGGAAGACAAGACAGAGCCACGCAGGAGGCTAAGTAAGCCAAGTCTCCTGTGCCCGAGGTTGAATTCTTTCCCGCTCGCCGGCTGGTCTTGGACCCAAGGATCGGGTTTTCACCTTTCCAAAGCCTCTCCCCAGCTAACACTCTGACTCCAGAGTAAGACACCCCCGGCGGAAAGGCTGTTGGCCTGCAGGCAGCCCCGAGGAAACCGGGGATCTCGTCTCTCCGTAAATCCCCTGGAACTGCTGAGCTTGCAGGGACCACACGAGCTACAAGCGACGAGACATGTCACGTTCCGCTGCCAGGGTTGCTAAGTGGCGCCCTCGGGGTCTGTTTCCAGGCAGCCTTTGGTCTCCCGAGGAATTTCTTCAAGCAACACCCCGTGTCCTTTCACCACTCTGTGGGCCGGGAAGCCCCCTATCTCTGGAGGTGACAGCGGCCCCCAGCCCCCTAAGCCAGCAGATCGGGCTGCAGCTGGGTTTGTGGGAAAGTGTTACCTAGAACTTGACGTCCCTCTGGGAGTGTGCACAGTCTCCCCGGGTGGAACTCGGGTGGCGGTCCCCACGGCCCCTCTCCCCTCGCACGCTTGCGAATGCAGAGATGTGGGAAGGTTTACGGGTCGGGACCGTGTCTGGGGCTCAGGGCCAAACGGCTTGCCTCATCGACAGCCTCATTGCGTGTCAGGAGGTGAGAGAATATATATCCCCCTGAGCGTCAGAGGTGGGACCGTGCCACGTGACCTTCAGCGTGTGCCGGTGACTTTGGCACACCCTTTTCTGTTATGCCTTCTACCCGAGCCCACACCACCGCCACCACCGACATCCCGAGCCCTGAGCCTGCCGCTGGCTGATGCATGAACATGGAAGCCATCATGTGGGAAGAGGCTGCCTGGCCGCCAACAGTTCCATTGTTCAGCAGCGTCACTTTTTGACCGTTCGGCCGTGTTTGTGCACGTATTTGAATATCGTATTGCAATTTGGCCTTATTATTTTATAAGAATGAGTGGAAAATGGGGGGAAAAATATGAAGTGCTGATGCTAGTGATAAGAAGGGCCGTTCTCCTAGACCTAACAGAATGGAGACAAAGATGGAAATGATTAGGCGTGCCGAAAGCAGGGGAATTTTAGCCTCAATCAAACGCTCGCTGGATTCCAGCCAGTCGACTGTGTGTTCCGCTGTGAAGGAAGAGAATAAAGCGAGAGAGCATCTGTGACACTCTGGACATGCGTGGCCGGGGATTGCATGGAAAGGTGTGGTGTGGTGAGGGATTTCCCAGATTCCTTCCGTCCTAAAGCCGCACTGATTTCATGACAGGTTTTTGGAGCCGGGGGAGAGAGATGTGAGACTGGAAATCAAGCGAAATACAGCGATAATATTGTTTAGCTTCTTGGGAACAGAACCTTCCTTTACAACTTGCAAGTTGACTCTTGCCTCTTGCGTGTCAGACCAGCCGATGTTCAGGAACGCATGAGGTATGACAGGAGAGGGTGGCCCCCTAGACATTCTCTGTGGGGTCACCGCAGCACCAAAGCCACGGACAAGGCCTTTCATGAATGTGCTGGGAGGGATGGAGCTTAGCAGAGGCCCTTGGGCCCGGAGGTCTTCCCAGCCCTCATATGCCCTGCTGACCGAGAATCATGGGAGTCTACAGCGAAGGACGTGGGCCAGCCTGTTCCTCTCCGGGCGGCGGGGCCAGTCAGGGCCATTGTCCCGGCTGTCCCTGGGGTTGGCGAAGGGGCACACTTTCTCTCGGTCTTTGCAGTCTGTGCCTTCTGCCTGGATTAGTTAGCTGTCCTTCCTCCTGAGCGGCCTGGCTGACTCCCAGCTCATCCTTGAAGACCCAGCCCTGTCTGCGGTTCCACCACCACCACCCCCACTACCCCCACTTCCAGCTCTGCAGTCATACTGCACACGTTCTGGCCACCCTCTGTCCTTGCAGCTTTCCACTCTGGGTGACTATCACCGGCCGGCCTGTGAGAGCTTCGAGGGCAGGGCGGTTTCTCACGCATCTTACATCTTCAGCCCCCAGGCGTGGCAGCCCTCAGTGAGGGTCTGCTACGGGGCTGCAGGGCAGAGGGAGTGTAGACCCTCTGGGACACAGACCTCATCAGCCAGCACGGTGGATCAGGGCTTGCAGGAGTGGCCTTGTACCGCCTTTCTGAACTTCTCAGACCCTCAAAACCCTTTCTTCCTTCTCTGGAAGCCTAACTATTTGCCTCTGAATCTCTCTCTTTGTCCCTGAGGTCCCCTCCTCTGAGGGCCTTCTTGTCCACTCTAGTGTCTTCAGTCTCCACCCATAACACTGCCCCTCGCACCACCTGGTTGGTTCTTTATAGATAGATACTTTTAGGAAGTAAATGCACCATTTTCCCTTCAACCGGGGGGTTCTTGCTGAAATCCTAGCACTTTCCTCAGCAGAAACAGCCCAGCAGCGCCGTCTGATCCAAGGCGTTTCGCAGGGAGAGCGGCCAAGGCGTGCAGGAACCTCTGGGCCGTCTGGGGCTGTGATGTGATGTCTGAACTGCAGAAACACTCCGGCCTTCTCCAGGGAGGCCAGCCAGGCGGGACACTCCACGTCCATCAGCCCCTTGCAGGGGTCGGGGGTCCGGGGGATAGATGCGGGGAGCACCTGATCAAGGAATTTAGCCTGCCTGGGTCTGGTTTGCCCTCCTCCACCCACTGAGGCTCTGGGGCTGGCACACCCTGCCCTGCTGGCTGTGCCAATGGTAGGCAACTGTCTGAAAGCCTTGGGTGGGGGAAGGAGTTTAGCTCAGAGAAGCCTGCCCTTGGCCCACCCAGCACGCTGCCTATCCGGCCTCTTTCTGGGGGTACCACGGTCCTCTGGCTGTCCAACTGCTCTCAGCCCCAGCGAGTCCCACTGACTCTGAGGGTCCTTTGCAGCTTGAGCCCTCGGGGGGCCAGGCCCGAGTCCGCTTGATGGAAAGCTGACGCCTTTCCTGTGGGGCAGAGGGCTCTGATCGAGACACGTCTGTCGGGGAAGACTTGGCAGAGCCGCAATGCCAGGCTCAGAGGCATCTTTTCTGTGTGATTTCCCCAAGTTCGGGCAGGAAAGCATGCCTTCCCCAGGAGCGCCCGGCTCCCCCACTGGCACTCGCATCCCCCCAGCCATATATAAAAGGAGCCAGTCCACCAGGACAAGGCCGCCATTCAGCCGGGCTCCAGTGACATCCCAACCGTGAGAGTGCAGCTGGGCGGTTTATGAACAGTGCGGAGTCCCAGGGGGAAGTCGGCCCTGTCCTCTAGCCCACAAGCCTCTATTGTTCGCTTTCTTGTTTTGCTCCCAATGTTTAGATGTGCTCAGAGCACAGAAAATTCCCCAGCGGAGGCCATCCGCCAGGGCCAGCCTGAGGCAGGGAAGGCTCTCTGTAGCTGGACCTCTTGGGACTTCTGCAGCCTGCCGCCACCACCACCACCCTCCTTGTTCCCATCTCTCCCCAAATGGGGCTATGATAGAAGTAGGAGGGGAAAAGGGGGTGGCCTCTTCTTAATCAGGGCTATGTGGACAACACTGGGCTTGAGTTGACCCACCAAACAAGGTATGAGGCCACAACTAGGTCTTGTTTGGCTGGCAGCCATGTTTCCTTAGGGCTGTCTAAAACGTGGGTGGGAGAGTCCCTACTAAGTCCTCTTCACTGACCAGGGCTGCCCAAGTTTGACAGGAACAATTGTGTCCTGAGCCCTGGACAACATCAAGAATCTGGGCGCCACCGAAACTGGTTTGGCTCAGTGGATAGAGCGTTGGCCTTCGGACTGAAGGGTTCCAGGTTTGATTCTGGTCAAGGGCATGTACCTTGGTTGCAGGCACATCCCCAGAGGGGGCCTGCAGGAGGCTGTTGATTGATGTTTCTCTCTCATCGTTGTTTCTAACTCTCTATCCCTCTCCCTTCCTTTCTGTAAAAAATTAATAAAATATATTTAAAAAAATAAAAAAGAACCTGGGCTCCAAGGTTCAGCCTCTTGGGTTTGACTCCTGGTTCTAGCGCCTACGAGCTGTACAACCTTGAGCAAGTGACTTAGCTCTCTGAGCTCGGGTTTTCCCTGGGTAAAAAGTCACCTACCTCATAGAGTTATTACTGATGTAATGAGCCAGTCAGTGCAGGTACTGGCACAAGATGGGCCTGCAATGACCACTGTCACACCATCCTGCAGCCACCCTCTCTGCTTCGAGCACCCACTTTTGTTTCTAAGCTGAATGCCTTCCACAATCTTCAGCTGTGGGTCAGAGAACAGCTGTGCGAGACCGGCAGTGCCAGAGGACTGAAGGATGGAGTGCCTGGTGTCCCAGGGAGGAGAGAACGTGCTCCGAAGCCCATCGCCTGTCTCCTCCTCCCCTCAGCTCCAGACCCCGTTCTCCGGGGCTCATATTACAGAGTCTTCCTGTGGCAGTCGACTCTCAGCTCTGCCATGTGGCCCAGCAGAACCACTGAAACCCCATCCCTGCCAGGAAAGCCTCTCCCCGTGCACCCACCTGAGGGACCACTGAAGGCCATGGGGGAAATGGGGGAGGCGGAGGGCGAGTCTCTGGATATTTTGTTGGATCAAGGGGGGTAGAGGGCAGGATCCAGATCCTGCAGGCATCGGGTGCAGTGTGGAGATGGGGGTCCATTTCCACCAGCCTGAGAGCCTTGTTGTGACCAGGGAAGGACGGGATTGGGGGGTCAGGATCCAGGAAAGGCAAGGGAGGGTTCTGAGTTCCAGTCCTCCCTGCCTCTGCACAGTTCACATCCCTATTGGGGGCTGTGGGCTTCTGCCTTCTCAAAACAGGAGAGGGATGGCGCCCCACCCCCTTTGGACTCATTAATCCTCTCAAGAATAAGGCCTGAGGAGCCTCCTGACAGGGCCATATGGTTTCCTTATCGTCCTTATCTCCCCGCACTCACCTTCCATTTGGAATGTTTATCCCAAGATAACGATCAGATTCCACTTAGGATGATTGAATGGGGGACTCCTTCGAGTATTTTTCCCCACAATTTCAAATGAATGGACTATCCAATCCAATAATAAATGAGCCAGACCAGGCTCTGATAATGGATGGGGCTCCTCCCACACTCCCAGCCCCCTACCGAGTACCCCTACCTTCTTTCCCTACAAATATCCCCATCTCCCACCTGGGCAGCTCCACTTTTACCAACTTTATATAATCTTTATGCCAGTAAGATTTCCACTGATCCATGTGCAACTTGCCTTACACAATGTTTTGAAAACCGGACGTCTGATGCTAGACCAGCGCTTGTCCGTAGAAATGCAGCACAAGCCATGAAGGCAAGCCCACATGCAATTTCACATTACCTGAGAGGCACATGAAAAAGGTGACAATGAACAGGCGAGATTAATTTTAAGAGTGCATTTCATTGATAATTATAATTACTCATAGAATATTTATAACTCATATAGTACATTTCATGTAGCCCCCACTCCCAAAAAAACTATCACTTTAACATGTGATCAATATAAAAATTACTTGTGAGAGCCCTGGCTGGTGTGACTCAGTTGGCTGAGCATTGCCCCATGCTCCAACCAGTTCGAACTGGTTGGTGCACGTGCAGGAGGCAACCGATCAAACTTTCTCACATCACTGTCACTCTTTCTCCCTCTCCTCCACTCTCTCTCTCTAAAAAAGTCAATTAAAAACTTTATTTGTGAGGTCTTTCACACTCTCTTTTTGTACTTAGTCTTCATAATCCAGCGGGCTTTACACTTACAGCCACGCAAACTGGCGCATCCCCAGTGTTCTGCGGCCGCTGTGGGCAGTGCTGTTGTGCTGGGCAGGGAAGATCTGGACAAACCAGGAAGGAAAACGTGGAGCTGGCTGCCTGGAGAGAGGCTCTGTGAGAAGATGAGCAATCCTCGCCTTGGTTCCCGTTTAAACCGAGGCCCAGACTTAAAGCCCACACGTGTACGCAATGACTTTATTTTCCAATGGCAGCGGCCTTTATTGCTGCTGATGCAATGTTCGTCGTTTCACTTGCTAATAAAATGGTTTATGGAAGCCTCTATCGCTGGGCGCTTTTCCTGCGGGCTGTTTAAAGGCGAAGATGGTGCCGACTGACATCCGGCACCTCTGCCCTCAGCTCTGAGGCACTTTGTCTGAAGGGGGCGGACGCTGGCCGGAGTAGACAGAGCCAGGTGTGGGTCACCAAGGCCCATAGATGCTCCCTGGTTCCAGGAAAGGGGAGACGCAATTCAAACATTGGCAGGACCCTCAGGGAAAGCTCCCACACGGGCCTCAGACACGAAGACGACCAATCGTTTGTGTTCTGGACGGGGAGACGAAAGAGGCCTGGGTCTGCGTGGAGCGATGTGTGTGTGCTTGGTTCCTTCTGCCCAGAGCGAGTGTGTACTGAGTGAATAATGCGGCAGGTCTCCTGCTGCAGCAGAGGGATGCCCAGACCTCCCTGCTCTGAAGATCAAAATAAACATGATACAAAAAAAAAAAAAGAGAAGGTTGGGCAGAGAGGCTTCTGGCCAAGCAGGCGAACACTAGAGATGCCAGTCCCGAGCCCCAAATGGCGGAAGCAGGGAACAGACTCTGGGCTGCTCGGGGAGAGGCCTCCTGACCGCCCTGCAAAAGAGCCGCTCTCCGGCCCCCTCCTCTGCTGCGTTTTTCTTCACCTAGTTCTTCCCGTTCAGACTTTCGCTTTGGTGGCTGCTGTCCGCAGTTTTGTCCTAGCGGCATCCCAGGGCCTAGAATAGTGCCTGTCACTCTTAATAAACATCTGCTGGCCAGATCAATCCCAGGAGGAGGTCGTGCCAGGAATACTGGGCCAGGAAGGTCGTGCCAAGAGAGCTGTGATCTTAGAGCTCGAAAGAGGATACGGACAAGCTGGTAGGAGAGGCAGGGTGAGGTGGGTGGGGCGCGGAGGGGGATGTGAAGAGGCAGG
>PVJN01018843.1:0-38374 GCA_004026805.1 Lasiurus borealis
GGAAGAAGAAAGAGGTAAAAGACAAAAAATTATGAACAAATACATAGCTATCAACAAGTGAATCTAAAAATTAAGTGAATTAAAAATTTGATCAACAGAATAAACTGGTGAATATAATAGAATCAGGAGCACAGAAAGGGAGTGGACTGTTAATTCTTAGAGGGAAAGGGGTGAAGGGTGTACAGGGAGAGACTGGACATAAATCATACACCTATGGATGAGATCAATGGGAGGGAGCTAAGGGCAGAGGGAGGGTGGGAGCTGGGTGGAGGGGTGTTATGGAGGGGAAAAAAGAGAAACAAATGTAATAATCTGAATAATAAAGATTTAATTAAAAAAAATAGTAAAGGAGCCTTATACTCAAATCTTTAGTTTACTGCACACTAAATCAGAAAAGATAAAAATTCCTTAGGCACTACCTGGAAGAGGGGAAAACAGAAGAAAAATGGCCACAATAATATAATAAATCATAAGTAACTTATCTTCTCACTTCTGAAGTTAACACTGTTATTCTCCCCCCACCACTGCTACCCCCAAATCAGCAAAGGCTCACTTTTAAAGGCTGAGTGGAATACTGATGATAATTTTGTGGTTTTGTTCTACAAGATTTCTATTTCTTCTCAGAAAAACAAAAACAAAACGAAACAACTATAATACCTGAAAACAATTCAGGCTAAGCTTTCATTCCATTACTTTTCTCCTCTGATTCCTTAATAGGCATGTCTCTGTATAGCTGAGATCTTTAGGATCTTACATGACCGATTCTCTACATGAAGTTGTAATTTCCTATTCTCTGACTTCAATTTCCACTGCTGAAATGGAAGCATATGACACCAGCAGAATGAAAAAGTGAGACATGAACAGATCTCTCAAGAAACAGGATAAATATCTTCTAATATAAAGACTGTAAAGAAAATGTGAAAAATACACTTTTTAAAACCATTTTCAAAATAGTTTTATACAATTATAATTAGATCTTTTCAAATTAATCATCTGCTCCTATGGTTTCTCATTGTCTAAACAATAAGGTCCAAATCCACCAACATTTTCTTCTTTTTGGTCTTCTTGCTTCTTTCTAGCCTCCCATGTATATATTTTCCTTCTACAGCTCTATTTTTATTGCACCATTTCTCTCACTTTAGAACTTCCCGTGGGCCTCGGTTTGTTACAGCAATAATTCTCAAGTGTACAGGCAATCAAGTTTGAGTATATGCTTTAGAGCTCAAGAAGTCTGGGTCTGAATTCCAGTTCTGCTACTGGCAAGCTGTGGGATTCTGGACAAGCAACCTAACCATTCTACTTTCCAATTTCCTAATATGTAAAATGGGAATAATAATGGTGGCTATCTCATTGGGTTACGAATTAATATAGGTAGTGCCTGTATTAATTCATAGGGCAATGCCTGGCATCTGGTAAACCTCCCATAAGTAATTGACAAAATATATATGACCTCTTGGGGTTTGTGCCTGTCCCCATCCCTATAAGCTCATCTTCTGATCATATTTCCTGTCATAGAATATGCAGTTCAGCACTATTGAACTACTTAGAGTTTAGTGAACATGCTATACTGTTCCTTTAAAGAAAGAACCATGCTAGATAGACCTCTTTAGGAGTTCCCCCAGTTGCTCACACACTGGTGACAGCTCCCTCTACTGTGCTAGTTTTATACATCTCTGCTACACTCCTCAGTGGAGATGATGCAAGCCCATATCGGACAGGAGAATCGCAGAAGTGGACAGAAGAAAGTAAGCTGTTACTCATCTTCTCAGGAAAAGAGATCCAAAAAAGTAGTGGTGAGAGAGGGCTCAAGAGGGTCACTCTTGCCAGTGGAGGACCTTGGTAGAGGGAGATAAGGCTTGGGAACTCACAGCCCTAGAACCTAGACAGAAAGTCCCCATTGGCTCCTCCCTATGACTCGGGATGGGAAGATGGAAGCATTTGGAGTTGGTGGTTCAATGAGAGACAGGTCTTTAAGGGACTCTTAGGAAAAGCTATTGAACTCAAGACTCAGAGCAGCAGCATAGGGAGGCACCTGATGCTGCTGGGACAGGTTCTGCCTGGTGGTGTGACTTTGACCTAGGCTCATGACACAGAGGCCCTGGGTGCAGACTGCAGCTCTGCCTTCCTGGGCATTGAAGAAAAGGGAAGGGCCAAATCCAGATGACAGGATCTACAGGTCAATAAGCATGGCTAAAACTCTTGATCATTCTCAAATCCCCAAAATATTTTACTGGTTGGGGCCTTAGGTCTCAGAAATATTAGTTATTCCTATCTCTAGAACAACAGAGCCTGAGGAAATACCTGCTATACACATTATTGTGAATTATAGAGTTGACATGCCTGTATTTTCTTTCTTTTTATACTGTGGGCACCTTGGTATAAAAAGCATGTGGTTATTACTATCACCAGTGCCAAGCAGAGCAAGGCCTATAGAAGACATTTGATGAATGTTTAACTATTGTAATAAAAAACACACACATCTATCAGCTGACACCTAAACAGGCTCTGAATTTATTTAACTTTCCTATATGAGAGATATTCCATCATGACACAGTCTAGAGGTCATTGTCTTAAACAAAAAGGTGATATTGCTTTCTCACTTCTAAAGACCCTATGTATTGTTTCCTTAAAAAAAATCATATTTTGGAAAATTCTATCTACCAGACTATCATTATTAGCCATCTGTTTCCTGTTTTCATTAGACACATTTAACTGCCAACAAAATCTTTTTAACAGCCTGAGCTAACCACTTACCATGAATTAATCATTATATACTATGATTTAATCAATCACCTCATTTACAAGTTAAAAGAAAACTTTGAAACTTCAATTTGTGAAGTGTTTTTATTAGGCATTTTAAAACATTAAAAGTTGAGCCCAGCTGGCATAGCTCAATGGTTAAGCATTGACCTATGAACCAGGAGGTCACAGTTCAATTCCAGGTCAGGGCACAATGCCCGGCGTTATGGGCTCGATCCCCAGTGTGGAGAATGCAGGCAGCAGCCAATCAGTGGCTCTCTCTAATCATTGATGTTTCTATCTCTCTCTCCCTCTCTTTTCCTCTGAAACCAACCAACCAACCAAACAAACAAACAAAAAACCACCAAAAACACACACAACAGTAACATTGAAAGTTGATGGTGGACTTCCATTTCTGCTTTGATGACGGCTGAGTAAAATCATCAATTCAAGGAACAACTGACGGTGCCCAATATAATTTCAAATCAGGAATGAAGGCTTCCTGTTCAACAATATCATGTGGCTTAGCAAGTGGGTTCTTAATCTCAGATCTGGAAAGGACCTCAGGGCTTACTTAGTCAAATCCCTTCACCCCCAAAGTCCTTCCAAAATTGGCTAATCAGATGTCATAAAATTAATTACTATCAGAGCTAGAACCGGGACCCACGTGTCCTAACTCTTAGCCTGCTGGAAAAAGCCCTGTGTTAACATCACCAAAATTTCCTCACCGAAAGTTATAGATAAAAGAAAATTTTAAAGCTGTGTAAGATCTTCAAAAACTATGAGCCCAATTTTACATTTCCTCTCATTTTAAAGATGTATAAAATGAGACTCAGTGAGGTTAGGTGACTTGTCTGAGGGTGGGGGTGGGTGGGTCAGAATTAGGAGTGAAAGGGGTTAGATTTCTGGTCCTCTGCCACTCCTCCAATTTCTTTTGGTATAAGAATAATTGTAAATTAGTTTAATCCCAACTGAAGACAAGATACTCTCAAGCTTTCAATGGTGGGACACAGCTTGAAATGATAGTCAGTATCCCATGGCTGCCACAGTGGGCTGCTCACTCTTAGAAAGAGCTTTGTGGGTGCTAGATGAACTGATACCATTGTAATTAATCTATTTATTAATAATAGAAAAGGTACAAAGGGAAGGCCAGATTTATAGGAATGTCATTTCAATAGCTTCACCAGGAAGCTAAAGCTTTACACTCCCCAGGAGTCCAAAAAAGGGAAGATAGACACCTATCTAGTAAAGTTGGGGTGACAAAGAAGTTCACTCTCTTGTGCTTTCGGGATCCTCAGAACTCTGTCTGAGCGTGAGCTCTCCTGCACTCTCTTGTGTGGCCCACAGCCATGCAGAAGCCCCACACAATGGCTAATCATGGATTGTAACTAGCCTGATGCTGAATTGGACAGCTCCAACATGGAAAGGAGACTCTGGACACTGGCTTTGATTATAGCTTTACTGAAATCCCAGTTGTATTTCTTCTGTGACTGGACAAAGGGAAATTGGACTTCATTTTCTTTTAATTTTTTTTATTCATGTATTACATATATATATAGCTTCCCATAGCCCTCACCACTCCCATGCATACCCTAACCCCCCGTGTCTTGTATCCATTAGTTATTCTTATATGCATGCATACAAGTCCTTTGGTTGATCTCTTATCTACCTCACCTCTCCCTAATCTTCCCACTGTAATTTAACAGTCTGTTTGATGTTTTACTGCCCCTATATCTATCTTTTTGTTCATCAGTTTATAATGTTCTTTATTATCCATAAATGAGTGAGATCATGTGGTATTTTCCTTTCATCGAGGGAAACTGGACTTTAGAAACTCAGGGATATAATTCCATACAAATAAAAATCACTCCTTCTCCCGTGAGTGTTTCAGAAGTTTCTTTCTTTTGAGATATCATAAGGACTCCACCCCCAGGACCCAGTGGGGAAAAGGAACCCTCATTTCATCTGATAACAGAACCAGATTGGTTCCCATCTTCCAGGCTCCTGGGAAAACATGAGCTGTTTAAGTAACATCATGTCTAGCCAGCCATTGTTATGGCCACAAATCAATAGATAGTTGCTATACAGTATCGACATGATGCTATTCTGTACATAGAAGGTTCTCCAATATTTGGGGTGAGTGGGCACAGGTTATACACATGTTGTTGTTTTTCTTCACATATTTGCATATTATTAAAATCATCCTCCTTGAAGACTTAATCCAGTTAAAAAGGCTTGCTCAACATGGCTTTCCCCTACAATTAGACCATTTTTAATTTATTAATTTTTATGGCTAGAAAATTGTTTTGATTGTAATATAGTTTATCAAAGTACTTTCAATAGCTTTCAGCAGATTAATCTCTATTCTTTATATTCACTTCAACAATTTGAATAGTCAGAACTATAAAAATACATTCACACCCAATAAAGGTTTTAATATCACAGTCCCTTATCTGTTCTCCATCAGTTACACATGCAGGCAATTCTCTACTGCTTTGTTAGTATGAAAGAATTGCTTCAATTACAATGAGTTAAACAATTTAACTTCTGACAGGGTTATTTATAAATGCAGATCTAGCTCTTTCTTCAAAATATAGTAGCTGCTCTCCAGTTCTTATTTCAAAATTAAAGGATATATAGCATATCCCTTGAAAGATATGCTCTAGTAGGAAAAATAGCTACCTGCTGGCAAGTGTGGTATTTATTGTTTTAGAAATTTATCTGGAGATTTATAATAACAAAACCCCTCGATATTCAGTGTTTACTGGAACACAGCATTTTACCATGTATATGATATGCAAAAATGAAGGACATAATTTGAGAGGAAACTGATGTGCAAATTCACAATTACATTATAATATGCTTGCTAAAATGGAGTCCCATGGGAGCAAAGGAGAAAAGAGAACCCAGAACTTCTTGCGAGGGAAGTTTCTTAAAAGAGCAAATGCTTCTCGCCTCTGGATAAAGGAGGGAGTAGCTGTGATCAGGATGGACATGGAAAAAAGTATCATCACTGTTTCAGTAAAGGATGGCTTGGAGACAGAACCTGAAAACCAATACCATTATCAATCAGCTTCTTCCTTGTTAACCAAAGATCTATTGCCCAAATCATAGGAAATCATGCAGGAAAGATATCCTCAGTTACCATCTGATTTTATTCCAGGACTAACTACAAATTGGCTATTTACTACCACATTCTTAAATGAATGCATTTATTACTAGAGGCTGAAAGTAGTTCCTTACTAATATGATTCTTCTTAAGCATGGCATTATTATTTTACTGTATATTGAAAACTGATTATTGATTCACAGATTTCTTTGCATGTAGACTAAAGAGAGTAAGAGGTGAGTGAGTTTTAGAAATGGTTAGATGGATAATTTGATTAAGTTATAAGTGAATACAGAATCTTTCCACAACTCATCCCAGGAATGAGAAGCAAGCAATAATCATTTCCAAGCTGCCTAGAGCAATATTACAGAATCTATGCTGAGGTAATAGAATTCTTCAGGAACTTATATTTAATTTAGAAATAATTTTAATAATTAGCTTACTAAAAAGTATAAACTAAATCTAGTTTCTCAGCTAATATCTTCCTTCCTTCCTCTTTCCTTTTTATCCTTCCTTCCCTGTCCAGCATCTATCACTTTCTAGAGCCGTGGTCAGCAAACTGTGGCTTGAGAGGCAAATGCGGCTCTTTGAGCCCTTGAGTGTGGCTCTTTCACAAAATACCATGGTCTGGCCGAGTTTATTTTGAAGAAGTGGCATTAGAAGAAGTTTAGAAAATTTGGCTCTAAAAAAATTTTTCAGTCATTGTACTGTTAATATTTGGCTCTGTTGACTAATGAGTTTGCTGACCACTGTCCTAGAGTAACAGAAGGGCAGCCATTCAACAGAGATTAAAGATCAAAAAGGAAATACAAAAACTGACATAAGGACAAAAGTCAGAGCATCTGGGATCCATTCAACATGGAAACCAAGAATTCTCAGCATTGAGTGTCTCTAAACAATAACCAATGACAATTGTATTTACTCTTGGTCATAAAAGTTTAAAAATCAGCCTTGCATTTAGTAAGGATGTATTACATTTTAGAATAATTTTCTACTAAAATAGATAAAAATAAAAAATATTGATATTTATGTTGTTCTCAGCTCCCAGAAAACTAGTTTATATGGAAGAATATTGTTTGAGAGGCCTGAGGAATCAGTCCAATTACTTACCCAAGACACAAAATACATACCTATTAGCAAAATTAAACATAATATTCTTAAAATCAAGGCTGTTACAGGTGAGATCACTGACAAGCCACTTATTACTGGTGCAGGCAATCCCCCCTTCCCTGGAGCCTAAGAGGAACAGTTCAAGAGAATAAAAGAAAATACAAGTATATCACAATTACAATAAAAACCAAAGCATATTACAGCATCTATTAATAATTGGGCCAGGATATTGATTTTTCCTACTAGCAATAGTGTGTGAACACAAACCTGTGCGTGTTTTTGTGTGTATATGTTTACAGGAAAGCAGTAATATCGAGTCAACATTAAGTATATGGTATGTCATTAGCCACTATTTTCTTCAGGTTACCTTAACTGCTTTGTGGGTTGGGAAGTAATCTGACGGGTCCTGAAGGGACACAGAAATAAAGGCAGGGGGAATGGCAGAGCAATCTATTATACGATACTGGAAGTGAAATGTCAAATATCAATTTCCATATGTATATTTTATCTGAATCATTGTCATGGTTCTGAGTTTTGTGAGAAAAGAAACACTTGCATGCTAATAGTTCATCTATATACATAACACAAACTCACATATGTTTTACCATCATCATCCTTTTTGTAATCCAAGAATATGGTTGGGAGATATCTTCAGCTTTATCTGGTGAGGATAAATAAGATTTTTCTTTATTGCATGTGAGTTCTTAATCTGAGTGGTGTTGCAGTTGCCATGGAGTTCAGAGCTGTTTTCAAAATCATCTATCATGTAGTCATGAAAACAATCACCTCAATCTTGCTTCCACAATGGTGTCCAGCTCATAATAGGTGCTCATTAAATACTTTTTTTGGTATTAAAATCTGCCTGTACATTTGTTCAGTTGTCTATAACCATGTGCCTCCTTCCCCACCCTGGGCTCTGGGTCCCCCTGACATCCTTTTATCTTCCTTCATTATGCACTCATTTACACAGGAACTGCTCTTCGGGAAGATCCTTCTCATTGGCATCACACTGCTGTACACATCTGTCTAATACTAGTGGAGAGACGGTGTTTGGGCTCTTTAATGTCTGCTAGCATTCTGTTGCATTCACTGGTGATGCTAACAGGAATGATTAAGAATCAGGCTGAGGTACACAAAGTATAAAAATAGATGAAACAAAATAGAACACTGCTGCTTCTTTATATGCTTTCACTTTGGCCTCACATTTTATATATTTGTTGCTGGGAACCAATTCCAGCATGTCATAATTACAAGAGTTTCATCAAAAGGTTGATGAGACCTGGAGGCTCAACAAGGGGTGAGCCACATATGTAATTATCTGTTTGGACGGCAAAAAAGCATCTCTCCCAAACTTGAATAGGATAATCATTTGCTGCCAGACATCTCAGGGCATCTTAATCTACATGTTATTGCCTCCTGTTGGCCAAACACCTGAAAAGCTGTAAGCTATTCCCCAATCTGACAATGCTTCTGTAAACCCTACCCTTTGAAACCTTACCTTTTGAAGTATATTATCTCCACCTTGCCTTAGGACAATTTGTGTTAATAAAAAGCATGGGTCCTGAGTCAAGAGGAAGTCTTTAGCTCCTTTAGCTGAAGCTACTCTGACCCCCAATGCTTTTTCAAAAGTATCTTTTATCTTTAGACTCCTTATTGAATCTATGTGCAGCTCCTTTCTCCAGATTGCAGAACCCCCGTTAATGGTGAAACAAGAACCCCAGCATTAATGGACGCCCACCCAGGGGCACCAATAATTTGAAGCATCAGCCCTGCCAGCTGACTAAAGAACATGATGTCCTTGAATATGAAACCCACTAGTGTTTAGTTTGCTGTAGACATAGAAGCCTTTGGAAAACATTTTTACTTTCTTTTTACTAGGACAACCATTTGACATAGTTTTTTTTCCTCATATAAGCTAAAATATTACTCAGGCTTTCTTCTGCAGTGGTCTTCCAACATTTGTGCTTATATACACCCTAAAAAATGTTGCTGTCTACTTGTGCTTTTTAAAGCTGGCATCTAATATTTTTCAGCATGAGTTTAAATAGCTGCAATGGATATAGTGTTTTAGTGCATTGCAAATACAGGCATTAAAAATACGTCACACTTTTAAAGGTATCAAAAAGAATCCAAATATATACCAGTGAGAAATTTTACATCCATTTTGTCTTTGAACCCATATTTTCATTCTATTTCCTGTGCAAAATGTTTTCCTACCACATACAAATCTTCTAGATCACCTTTTTATACTTCTGTGCAACCCAAACCATTTCATATTCTATTTTTCCCCTTCTCATAAATGGCACTGCTATCTATCCAGGTCCTCAAGCAGTAAATGAGAAGTCATACTTTCTTTTATCTCCCTCACTCAGCCTTTCCATCATCAACTCCTTGTTACTCTCCTCCAGTGTCAAGTCAAAGTCTCCCTAGCTCCCCAGGGTCCATGAGAATTCCTGAGAGGAGGTTTGTCAGAGAGCTGAGGCCTGACATGAACAAGTAGAGGCAAAAGCCAGAGCAATTTATATATCATTTAGAAAGTATAATTGAAATACCATTATCCTAGGCACCAAACCATTCTGAAATCCTGCTCAGTGTAGTATACAACCAAGGTGCTTTATTTTACATCCCATAAAATGTTTTGCTTTAAAATCGATGAAATGCCAAACCATAGTCTTCCTTGAACAAATAAGCACTAACTGCCCTTCTGCTTTAAGCTTATAGGATCTTGAAGGCACCACAGAGGAAGGTATTATTAAGTTTTTTTTTTAAAAAAAAAAAACACATAACTTTTTATATAACAAAGTGAGTTTCAAAAGTTGATAGTGACTTGGGAGCTATAGGAAGTTCCGCAGTAAGAAACAATTCAACTAGATGTGATTTGAAGGTACAGGTACACTGAGCAGCTAATGAGATATAGCCCAGTGAGAAATATAAAAAGATGAAATATAAAAAGTGGGAAAAGAAAAAGGAAGCGGGAATGAAAGCAAGGATGTTATACAAGTCCAAATTCTTTGGTCTTGTTTTGCTTATACCTCTCCATTTTTCTTACTTTATTAGGCAGCCTTAAAAACAGATCAGGAAGGGATAAAATAAAAGATATTTAAGTCTTCTGATACCAGGATAGAATGAAACTTTAAATTTGGATCTAATGATAAAGGTTACATTATTTTAACTTTGTAATCTCTTTCAGTTATTTTTTTTCTCAGAAAATAATAGCATTTTAGCACTCACATGGAATGCAACAGACTTTATTCATCAAAATCCATTTAACAAAAATGTATTGAATTCCTCCAATGCACCAGGCACTACTCAAGGCATTGAGAGTCTGGTTGTGTTGATTAAAGACATTAAAATGAGGCAAAAGATATGGACGAGCGCCTTTCCCCTGGAGAAGCTTTTCATAAAATCTTTGTATAGTAAGTCCTCACTTAACATCATTGGTAAGCTCTGTGACTTTAGGCAAAATCATGCATAATAAAACCAATTTTACCACAGGCTAATTGATATAAACAAGAGTCAAGTTCCTATGGCAACTCATTACTGTTACAATAAAACAACATTGAACAAAGTGTTATTCAAGGACCTGCTGTATATAAAACATTCTAGCAAGGATTGCTTTATGAGATAAAGGTAAATAATGGGAGGATAGTCAAGTAGATGACAACAATAGCTACCATTTATTGAATACTTACTATATGCTATATTCTGTGCTATATCATAGCTACCATTTTACTTAATTCTCAGAGCAACTCTATGATGCAGGAGCTACGAACTCTGCGCCACAACTGTGAAATCTGACACTTGAGGTGTTAAGCCCAATATCATAAAGCTTAGGAGTGGTAGAGCCAGGAATGGAACAGATCTGATTTCATGGCTCAAGCATAAGAGGCAGATTGTACTATAGAGGTAACAGCATTTTCCAGAAATAATATAGAGAAGATGCCTGCCTTGATTGCAAGGTCATGCTAGAACTCCAAGGTCACTTTAATGCAAAAGTCCCATAATTTGGCTCAAGGATCTCAACTGGAAAACTACTCTTGCCCAGCATCAAATCCATAGTAGGAATTTAACTCCAGATAAAGTCTTATGAATAGCAATGGAGACTATATGACTGGCTCTCTTTGCAGATTTACTGAAAATTTAAAGCTTCCAAAGACACAACCATAGTGGTATTGATTCTGGGCATGTTTTCCCACCACACACAGCATGCCCATTGTTGGGTTGGTTGCCCTCTTCATTCCTGCTGAGACCCTGCCCTTTCTCCATAACAGAGGGGATGCCTGCCTGCAATTCTGGAAACTATGAACTGCACCTGCTAGAGGTAGTATTGTCCCTCTTTCCACTAATCCCTTGATCCCTCGCAGTTTATGTTCTAGCTAAATTCTCCTAATTCAATTCTTAGCATCCTGGTACCTTGTACTTTCGCCTCTCCCCTACTTCATCAAAACCAACTTCTAACTTGACCACAAATTCTTAAGGAACCTATCGCTAATTCACTCAGTGCTGCCAGGGGATCCTTCTCTTGGGCAATTGTCTAAAAAGAAGGAATTTCTCAATGGAATGACTTTTTGCAATGACAGTTGAGTCTAACTTGATGTGAAAGCCATTTTGAGGGTGAGGAGGGCACTCAGTGCAAACCTTCCAATCACACCACCAAAGCATCACCCTTACTTCTAGCACTGTGACTGCAGGGCATCTTTGCTTTGAAACACATTTGCTCCTTTAGGTGACTCAAAATCTTGCTCACTTTAAGATCAGCAAACTCTTATTTTTATACTAAGAGTCTCATTCCGAAATTATAGTGCTCTCTGATATGACACACTCTGCTTCTACGTCAGTTGTATCAGTACATGAATATTTACTGGTCTTTTGCATTTCGGGGAGAATTTTTATGAGCTTATTTGAGCCAAACCGGTGACATATGCCATGGAGAAAGATCTCAAATATTCTCAGTCTTTTGCTCCTTACTAGAGTTCTGGGAGTGTTAGCAGGGGGTAAGTGAGAATGTTCATTATTAGTTAATCTGCACAGATACGGTTCTTTTGGACTTTTCACAAACACAAAGGGGCAGCGTGCTTTTACTTCTCACCAAGTGGCATCCAACAGAGTCTGCATTTATAAGATTCAACCTGCATTCAACTAAGGTTGAAAAGAAATCAGATTTCATTTACTAAAATACTAAGCTCAGGAAAGTCTACATCTTCCTTTGAAGCCTTGATCTTAATTACTCTGTTACTGTTTGGACATGTTAGATATTATTTTATTTTTTAAGTTGATGGTAAAATAATTCTGTAATTTCAAAAGGGCTAGTGTGTCATACTGCCCTGTTTTGGGGAGAGGGTTACTGTATTGCCATTTAGTTTTCAACTTGGACACTCAGCTATGCTATAAAACTTTTATAGATTAATTGCACAGAAATAACTGGCCCCAGCTGTAATAGATTTATTTGGGTTCTTTTTCCTAGACAGGGTTTTACATGCCTAGTGGAAATTCCTTTAGAGCACTGAACTTTAGCACCAGAAATAGTAAAAGAAGTCTGTATCACTTGAAGAGTTATAGTATACTACGAACTCTATTCTTTTATAAAAGTACTAGAGGCCCAGTGCACAACATTCATGCAAGGGGAAGGGGAACTGTATTTCAGCCCAGCCTTCTCCCTCTCCTATCTGGGACCCCTTAAGGGATGTCTGACTGCCTGTTTAGGCCCAACTGTCTGGCTCCCAACTGCTCACCTTCCTGCCTTCCTTATTGACCCTAACCACTTCTGTCTGCCAGCCTGATCACCTCCTAACTACTCCCCTGCCAGCCTGTTTGCCCCTAATTGTCCTACCCTGTGGTCCTGGCCACCCCCAACTTCCCTCCTCTGCCATCCTGGTCACCCCTTAACTACCTTCCCCATGCAGGCTTGATCACCCCAAATTGCCCTCCCTTGCAGGCCTGGTCCCTCCCAACTGCTCTCCTCTGCTGGCCATCTTGTGGCAGCCATATTATGTCTACATGGGGGCAGGATCTTGTGACCACATGGGGGCAGTCATGTGTGTTGGAGTGATGGTCAATCTGCATATTTCTTTTATTAGATAGGATAGAGGCCTGGTGCACAGGTGGAGGCCAGCTGGTTTGCCCTGAAGGGTGTCCTGGATCAGGGTGGGTGTTCCCTTGGGGTGTGGGTTGGCCTGGGTGAGGGGCCTGTGGTGGTTTGCAGGCTGGCCATGCCCCCTAGCAACCCAAGTGGAGGCCTTGGTGTCTGGGATTTATCTATCTTCTACAGTTGAAACTTTGTAGCCTGGAGCAGAGTCAAGCCTTCTGCTTGTACAGCCATTGAAGCTTCGTTGCCTTAACCTCCCCAGGCCAGGCTTTGTGGAAAGCTTGGCTTCTTCCATTACCAGGGGCAACCCAGACCTCTCTCCTGCTCTCTCCATGGCCTTAGCCATCTTGGTTGGGTTAATTTGTGTACTTGCTCTGATTGGCTGGTGGGCATGGCTGGTGGGCGTGGCTTGTGAGTTTAGCAGGGGTACAGTCAATTTGCATATTACTCTTTTATTAGATAGGATATTGCTATTTAAAATGCATCCAGCATAAAATATTTTGAATGCTGATATTCTTACTTATAACTCTTAATAAGGATATTATATCAGGAAATGTTGACATTCAAATTCTAGAAACCATTCCTCCCTGGTACCTGAGAAGATGTACATGACATATATCTACATCTATATATATCCACCCCAGCAGGCCACTGTCCTGAACTGTACTGCACAGCTCTATGGGTATCATTCACATTGAGGTGTCAACTATAACCTCTTCCCAGGAAATGGGTAGGATACAATCTTTATAGCTTTAAATGGAGGACCTGGAACCTACTAATACCAGGGGAGGTACTTACTATTTCTCAATTTAGAACATTTGTGAAGAGAGGAAGACTGTGGTATCCATAAATTATTAAGGAATGAGTTATTACTGTTCAACAACAGCTACTCCACCCCTGTTGAAGTCCACCATTTTATCTTGCTGCTAGTGAAAGGGAAGGTGTGCTGGAGTCCAGAATTGGAATTTGACTATATTTTCTACTGCATTGGTACAATGTACTTTGAACAGTAGGTGAAGGAGCCTTTGTAAACTGTTCTGGAAATTAGCTACCAGTAACAACACTGGATATTAGGTAGAAGCATAAAAGCCAACTTACAAATGAAAGTTTGGAGCACAATCATCACTTTGATATCTCTGTGTATATTATATATCACGAATATGTGAGCTATGTCTACTAGTTTGTCTTTGGAAGTTATTATCCTAATTCCACTAGAGGAAATAATCCAGTGTCCAAGGTAGTAAATATCTAGGCAAGAATGGATATCTATATTTCTTTTTTTTTTTCTTTCTATTTTGTTCTTTTACAAACCCTTGTGTTGAGGGCTGACTTTCAATAGATTGCAGCAAGGGAATTGCTCTTCTATCTACGAAACTCCGACCCAGAAGCAGGTTATCTAGGAATGGTTTAGTGCCAGGTTCCCCACGGACCTGTGTTGCGTGAAGGATGTGGGGGCAGCCCCCTTTCTGGCCACACCTTGTTTCCCAGGACGAAGGGTGGATATCCATATAGAAAAAATTAATCTTAACTCTCTTATTTCACGAAATCTACAAAGAAATTAATTCCATATAGATTGTAGCTCTAAACAAAAAAAGGATAAAATGTGTTTTTTTGGGGGGAAAAAGATTTTCAAATATTCTGTATACCAACAGAAATTCATCCAAATGTTCACCAGAAGACACAGACAGAAATGTTTATAGCAGTAATATCTGTCATAGCCCCAGTCTGGAAACAACCTAAGATCTACCAACAGTAGAATGGACACATTGTGGTATGAGAATGAATTCCAACTACATGCACAAACACAGCCTCAGCATAGTGTTAAGTGAAATAGAGTATGATTCCATTAATATAAGTTCATACACTGTTAAAAGTAAGCCATGTAGTTAAAAGTTGGGAGGCTGGTTATTCTTGGGAGGAGAGGCAAAAACTGAGAAATTCAAGGGAACTTCTAGGTGCTGTGTTTAATGTATTCTGTATTTTGGTCTGATTATCAATTATATAGGTGTGTTCACTTTCTAAAGTCATTCAATTTAATATGTATGGTATGTGTACTTTTTTGGTATATTTATATTTTATGCCAATAAAAAGTTCACATAAAAAAATAGCCTGGAACCAAAAGCATTTTATATGTGTTCCAAGAACCAAAATGTGTTCTCTCCATGTGTTCTATCCATGAGAGCTTATTGATTAAACAGTTCTTGGTGTTACCCTGCTTTTTATAGAAAGGACATTTTTGTCCAAATTAAACATATGTTTTTGTGTTAAAAATCTTATTTGGAAGGGAAATACTCTTTAAGACAAAATGCTTCTAGGAATCTGTTTTGAATAGATTTTAATGCCTTTGAAAGTCTTTTTATTGATAATGTGCTAAGTCAAACATTTTCTATTTCACATCATGGATTACTATGCCTTTTACTCCTAAAAGATCAACAAATGCGTGTGCTAATCAGTTTGGTATTAAGGATTCCATCATGGAAATCACTGGTCTGTGCATAGAAGTGAAGCTGCAAATGCCTAGGGGTGTCCACAGCTATCATGCTTTTGATGGATAGGAAGCCACAATCAAAAACTGCTTGCGCCAAAATCCCCTCCCCAAATTAAGCACCGTGCTACTGAGTTTTAATTTTTGTATAGATGACCGTCTACTATTTGGAGAGCATTTCCTCATACTTCAGCCTAATATTAGGCTTAGATCCAAGGATGTTAGGACTTAATTGCTCATTTCCTGTGTAAGTGGTTCAGCATGTTATTGCTTGGCTACAATTGTTGATGGTGATCATAACACAGATTTGGAGGTGGGGCGTGGTAGGGACTACGTATTATTTTTGATGGTAGTCATGGAGGATGAGGCATACATATAAACCTGACTTGTGTGCAGGTTGGACTTAAAGTTCTTCATGGTCCTTTTCTAAAGATTATATTAAAGTGCATTTCCCCAGGCTTCCTATCTTTACGTCACTCTGAACAGAGGACTAGATTAGATGAGAGTTAAGAATGCCATCTGTTTCTCATCCAAACCAAATGTAATTTAACTTAACAAATGTTTTTAGTGTTTGCTACTTCCAAGACAATGAAGTAACCTTATAAAGTTTCATATAACTACACATGAACTGACATGAAACACACATAAGCATACATGGAAATATCAAGAAAGCAATCATTTGGGTATAGATTCTATTTTATGTGGTTTCATTTTTTTTTTTTTAATCCAGACATGACCTATCTTCCAAGTTCTAGTCCTATAACTTCATCTGTGTGCTGGGTATTTACACTCTGAATGGTCCTCTATTACATCAAAAGAAGCATATCTAAAACTCCACCCTTATCCCTATCCCTAATATTTCCTATTTTAGCAATCATATAAATCTTTCATTTACCTAAGATCATAAATCTTTCATTTACCTAAGATCCAAAACTTTTTTTTTTTAACATCCAAAACTTTTACTCTCATTATCCTTTTAATTTGCGTTTGTCTAATGGCTATGTTGAATATTTTTTCATGTGCCAATTTGGCCTCTGTATATTTGCTTTGGTGAAGTGTTCAAATATTTTCCTTTTTTGGGGGAGGGTTTCTTATTGAATCTTAACAGTTTTTAATATATTCTGGATAGAATTTATCAAATGTATGGTTTATAAATATCTTTTCTCACTCGGTGGCTTGTCTTTTTAATTCTCTTAACAGTATTTTTCTAAGAGCACAAGTTTTTAATTTTAATAAAGTCAATTTTATTATTTCTTTTTAAATAGATACTGCTTTGGTATCAGATATTAGAAACCTTTGCTTAGTAATGAAAATTTTCTCCCATGTTTTCTTCTAGAAGTTCTATAGTTCTATATTGAACATTTAGACTTAAAATCCATTTTGACTTAGCTTTGATAAGTGGTACAACGCGTCTATTTATTTATTTATTTATTTATTTATTTATTTATTTATTTACATAAGGATGTCCAGCACCATGTGTTGAAAAGACTTTCTTTGCTTAATTTTTTTTTGTACCTTTGTGAAAATTATTTGAGAAAAATAATGCTTATGCTATTCAGTTTGATCTTTAGAATGCCATAGTGGAAATCATTGATCTGTGGTTCTATATTTGAACTGTCTATGGGGTGCCATCGTTTTATTAGTCGATCTTTTCCCCAATATCATAATGTCTTGATTACTATACCTGGTAAAGTATTGAAATCATGTACATGAGTCCTTCAACATTTTTCTTTAAAGAAAATTTGTTTGGCTTTCCTAAGTCTTTTTATCTGCACTTGAATTTTAGAAGCAGCTTATTAATTTCTTTAAAAAATACACTTGCTATGATTTGACTGGGATTACACTGAGTCTATAGACAGAACAATTTGGATAGAAAAAGTTGTGCCATCTTATTTTGTTCCTGTGTACATAATGTCTTTTTCCTTGAACCTCTTTTAAGATTTTCTCTTTATCCCCGATTTTAAGTAATTTGATTATATTGTAACAGTGCAGTTGCCTTTGTTCTGCTGCTTCAGCTTTATTGAGCTTCTTGGATCTGGGTGTTTAAGTTTTAACCCAATTTGTAAACATTTTGGTCATTATTTCTTCTGATATTTTCCCAACTAACTATCTCCTTCCCTTGGCCTTTGGGAACATTCATTATATGTATCTCAGTTCACTTCATATTTTCCCATAGATTAAAAATGATCTGGGCATTCTTTTTTATTTCTGTGTTTCAATGCCATGTCTTCAAGTTTACTAATAATTTATTCTGCCTTATGTAACTTAATATTCATCCCATCCAGTATATTTTTTTATTGTAGACAGTTTTTCATTTCTAGAATTTCAATTTGTGTCTTTTTAGTATTTTCCATGTCTCTATACATGCTCAATCATTTATCTACCTTCTTGGACAGACGAAATACTGTTATGACTGGTTTTTTGTTGTTGTTGTTATTTTATTTTAAATATATTTTATTGATTTTTTTACAGAGTGGAAGAAGGAGGGTTAGAGAGTTAGAAACATCAATGAGAGAGCAACATTGATCAGCTGCCTCCTGCACACCCTCTACTGGGGATGTGCCTGCAACCAAGGTACATGCTCTTGACTGGAATAGAATCCAGGACCCTTCAGTCCACAGGCCGACGCTCTATCCGCTGAGCCAAACCAGCTAGGCAAAATACTGTTATGACTGTTATGTTCTTATCTACTTATTTTATTGTTGGTAGAATTTGTGGCTCTATATCTATTGATTAATTTTTCCTTATTATGGCTCATGTTTTCCTAATCTTTTCATGCATGGTAATATCTAATTGGGTGTCATACACTGGGAATTTTACCTTTTTGGGTCCTGGGCATTTTTTGTATTCTTGTAAATATTTTTGAGTTTTGTTCTTAGAAGCTGTCAAGTTACTTGGAAATAATTTGATTCTGCTAAGTCTCCCTTTAAGTTTAGGATTAGAGTAGCCTCTATTCTATATCTAGTTTTATTCCACTACTGAAGGCAAATGCTTCTGAGAATTGCCCATGATATCAAGCAAATTATGAGGATTTTTTATTCTGTCCCTTGGGAAGATAAACTATTTTGCCCTACATAGATACAGGGATTGCTTTCTTCCAATCTTTTTAGTGGTCCTTTCTTCAGGTTTAGGTAGTTTCTTTATACACATTTGTCAATTAGAGGGTCACTGAAGATTCAAAGGACCCCTCTGCAGATCTGTGGAACTCCCTGTACTTCTCCTTTCTCATACTCTGTCCTGTAAACTTGCTGCCTTGGACTCTCAGCTTGATCTACTTAGCGCAGGGAGACTGCCAGGCTCACCAGGGTTCCCCCTCCCTCGCTGCCTCCTGGAAACTCTCTGCAGGCAGTAAGCTGGAGCAATCACAGTGCTGGCCTGCTTTGTGTCCTCTCTCCGTGATGGCTGCCCTGTCATGTCTGATATTCAATATATGAAAACCGTATTTTTTTCTTAGTTGTTTTAGGCATGAGGTTATTTCCAAACCCTGCTACTCCATCTTGTTAAAAGAAGTTGCCATGTACTCCTCCCCACTCCTACACCTTTTGGGCTGTGCTTTTTTACTAAACCTCTTGTGTCAATATTTGTACAACTCACCTCACTTATCACATTATATCATCTGACACCTCAAATATTGACTCTTGTAATTTTTCTAACTACTCTCCCTGTCCTTGGATTTCACAATTCATTCTCTCACTCAGTCACAGTAAATTTTACATACTTTCTTCTCAGCTAGTAAAAGCTCCCTTTTGCCTTCAGGATACAATTCAAATTTCTAATCTGGCATGCAAGCTCCTCCACAATCTGACCTCCATTTATCTTTCCAAACTTACTTTTGGCTATTCCAGCTAGGCTGAACTATATAAGGCTTCCCAACATTACTTGTACATAATAGTCGCTTTTCCTTATTACCTTCTCCCCAAGATGAACACTCTCCTTTATGTCTATTTTTGGTAGGCAAGATAGTAATTTTGTAAATAACTTGACAATTTATCTAAGTAACTTAACAACTTCTTATAAAGCTCAGGAATTCAGATTTTAATTCATAAAAATTAGTTTTTGTTGTCTTTTTTCTCACTCGCTGATATACCTTTTGTCACCAGAAGTTTGTCTTATACATCATTACTCTCATGCTTAAGCTTATTGCTGTGTCATGTGTCTTGTAGAAGCTTCATAAATATTTCATGGTCACTCTCTGTCTTGTTCATGTTCTCTCACTAAAAATGCAAATATAACATTTTTTGTCCCCGATAACCTGCCTGTTCCATGTAGCCTCAAGGTGACGAGCTGCAGGAACTTTTCCTTTAATTTCTCAGCTCTTATTTGCGACAATATGGATGCACCTAGAAGGTATAGTGGAAGTTCATTAAGTCAGTCAAACAAGAGAAAATACCATATGATTTCACTTATATGTGAAACTAAAAGAACAACAAAAATAAAACAGAAATAGATTCATAGATACAGGGAACAAACTGATGGTTGCCAGAGGAGAGAAGCGTCAAGGGATGGGTAAAAAAAAGGAAAAGAGGAATAAGTGATACAAACTTCCAGTTATAAAAATAAATACCATGGGAATGTAATGATGTACAGTCAAGATAATATAGCCAATAATACAGTAATCATTTTGTACAGCAACAGAAGGTTACTAGAGTTATTGTAGTGATCTCTTCATAAGGTATATAAATGTTGAATAACCATGTTGTACACCTGAAAATAACATAATATTGTATGTCAACTATGCTTTAATGAAGATGGAAAAAAGTGTTCTCACCTCCTTTACCATTTCCCCCCTCAGGAACAAATCATGAGTAGACTCACATATGGAACGATTTTACTACAGGCTGCGGAATGCCAAGGAAACACCTGATTGCCAGTGAAACAGCACAGAGACTTCAGCCTCTCCCCAGCTCATGACTGACCTAAAGCCTGCAAAATCTGGGCTCCAGTACAGGTCCCAGCCAGCTTCCACCCCAGACACAGGAGCTTTCCCACTCTTTCTCAGGAACAGAGGACATCAAAACAGCAGGGCCCCTTTTGGCTGGGTATCCAGAGACAGTAGGTTCTCAGGTTATGTGGGAGATCCATGTTGGTCGGAACCCACCTACATCACTCACAGGGAGCACACACACAGCAGTAATGAAGTGAAGCAGTAACAAAAATTTAGAATAAGAAAGATAACAATTCCTGACCTTTACTTGTGGTAAATAATTGATAAAAAATAAAGCACATATGTACATACATCGAAATGACGAAACTTTTTTTTTAAATAAAAAAACGGGAGATGGCAGCGTAACCACTCATCGATGACATATGTCAAGTCCGACATAACCCGAGGACTGCCTGTATGTCAAACAATTCCCAGTGCCTTAAAGAGAATATCTTTGTCTATCTTCTATGCTGAGATTCTCAGCTGTCCTCATGCTATAGCTAGCCCAGTGGTTCTTAACTTTTTATGTATTGTGGCACACATTTAAATATCAGATTGTTACATTATTATAACCCACCTCTGTGTGTGAAGCAATCTTAGTGTTCAGGAGTCAGAAGTTGAAGAATCCTTCTGAGTCCTATTAAACTCTCAAAAGTACTATAAACACTGTGTCAGCCCTATAGGATCCGTGAGAAGTGGTGACTATAAAAGGAAATCCTTATCGAGTTTAAAATACAACTCAGAAAATACCATGGTGAATCAACAGGTTTAAAAATTTGTTAATTTCAATATATGTTTAATTTTTGGATAGATTGCAGGGAATGACAATTACATATTCAAATATGTTATACATTTCAACAACAAAATGCCAATGAACACAAACGTGAGATGGCAAATTTAACTGTATTACACGGTTGGTATAGTAAAAGTTTATCTACAATAGGTTTGCTGTACAAATCATATTTTAAATAAACAAAATAATAAACCATGAGTGACTACTGCCTAACTACATGGTTTTCCCTGAAGGGTAAAACTTTGTCCATTAACTTGAAAATTACATTTTGATAATTGCAAGCATTTGTCACTTTTATTTTTCCTCTTCACTTGATAATACAAAAGGGAACCTTACAAAAACAAGAGGAAATTCACATCAAGACCAACTATTTGTCTCTCCAGTTTTTTAAGTAATGCATGTTGGCCTCAATTATCTGTTCAGAGTTCATGTTAAAATCTTTGCTTTCTTCTTCTTTTTTTTTTTGGCATATCAAAGCCTATGCTTTACATGTAGTTGGCCCTGGAAAACGAGTCGGTCAGTGGTATAGGTAATGTGTTCCTCTTTCAGGCCTCGCTCCTGAACTTTCCTTGAAATTCACATCACTTCCTCTTTCCTCATTTGCTGGGGGCTACCGAGGACTCTAAAACTTGGGAAGATGGCAGAAAATAAAAGAGCTTGGATCCCTGAATAACTGTGGAAAAGAGTATCCTAGCACCCAAATTGTCAAGAGCAGCAAACAAATCTTTAGCGTTCAGTGATATTTAAATGTGTGGTATTTAAAATTAAGATGTAATTATCTCTATTAAATACATTACCAAGCTACTTCATGGACTTACACATTTTTTTTTTTAATTTTCTAATGTTTTCTCACCTAGCACTTTTAAATGATAAATAGATTTCAGGAAATTGGCTTTTAGTGAAAATAACCATTGATAGATGGATGGATAAAAAAAGAGATGATTCATGTATAATAGAATATTATTCAGCCATAAAAGAGAATGGAATCTTGCCATTTGTGACAGCAAGGATGGACCTAGAGTATTATGCTAAGTAAAATGAGTCAAAGGAAGACAAATACACTAAGATTTTACTTATAAGTGGAGTGTAAAAAAAAAAAAAACACCAATATAAACAAAACAGAAACAAGCTTGGATACAGATAACAAATTGATGGTAACCAAATGGGAGGATGTTTGGGGTTGGGTGAAAAAGGTGAAAGGTTTAAGAAATACAAATTGGTCGTTACAAAATAGTTATGGAATGTAAAGTATAGCATAGGGAATATAGCCAATAATATTGTATTAAGTATGTATGGTGCCACATGGATACTCGACTTACTGGGGAATCAATTTGTAAGGTATTGAAATGTCTAATCACTGAAACTAATATAATATAGTATGTCAACTATAAGGGGAAAATAAATTTAAAAAGGAAAATAGCCAAGTATTAGTACAGGCCCCTTTTGTAAGGAGAATATTACTTGCAAGGACAAAAACATGAACTGATAAAAAGAAATCCCCAGACCAATATTTGGCACCAATTCCAAAACTTCTTCTGGTTGATAGAGAATAATTCCCTTATGAACTACACTGGAGTTTTTTAATTAACACATCATATTTTTGTCCTAGTAGTTGTCTGTGCAGGGATGAAAAACAGATTTCAAGAACAAGAGAGTGGTAAACTTGAATGTGATGAAGGCATATTTCACTTGTTAAAGTGTGAACTATTTGCTGGCAACTGCTTGAGAATATCATTTATTTTCATAAGGATTACGTAATGTCTTTCACAATTATAGTATTTTTATTGAAACTTATGTGTAAAGCACTTTAATGACAAATAGTAAACATTTTTTTCCAGTTAAGATTTCTAACATCAAAGTTTATCTTTTTTGCTATAACTTATTGTGTGTAAATCATGTCTTCTTTATGTATACTACTTCAAAAGTGGGCATGATAAAACTATTTTTCTTTAAAAATGGTTATCACAGAAATTCTTACTCTTAACTGATGGGTTTATTAAATATCAAGAGCAAACCTGGTCCTATTAGTGAGAAGTTAGTGTATTTCTTCAACTATTACATCATAGGTCTCTGTGAAAGTGTTAATCTCATTGCTTCAAATTAAGGCACAGATAATCAGAGCAAATCAATACCAAAAGTAGTGCACATGTAATCTTTATTAGCTGATAATGTGCTGAAGTTGTAAAAGTTGGTACATATTCACCAAAAGTCATACCAATTAGCATATATCCATAAGCCCTGGGCCCAAAAAAATGTAGGTGAGGGATAAGTCACACAAGCAAAAGTAGAAACCTGAACGAAATGCCAATGATGACTCAGAACATCAGTATTATTAGGCAGGCTGATCACTGCAATAGTATTAGTATATTTGTGACTGTGAAAAGTCTGGCCCCAAAGGAAAATAACTGATATGAAATTCCTTCTGTTTTCAGCATAGCATTTGTAAACTGTGCAACCCAGGCTCACTTTTATTTTATTCTGTAGCAATATCTTAGAGAACAAATGATAAGATGCTTAAAGCTATTTCTAGAGTCACTCCACACCCCTGCTCATATCTTTGATAAAGCCAACAAAGGACTATTTTCAATCCTCTAGTGCAGTGGTGGCAAAGTGTGGCTCACAAGCCACATGTGGCTCTTTGGCCCCTTGAGTGTGGCTTTTCCACAAAATACCACGTGTGGGCGTGCACATACAGTGTAATTGAAACTTTGTGGCCGATGTGCAGAAGTTGGTTTTCAGCTCTCAAAAGAAATTTCAGTCGTTGTACTGTTGATATTTGGCTCTATTGACTAATGAGTTTGCCGACCACTGCTCTAGTGCATAAACTACCAGGGAAAATAGGACACTCACAGAATGCAGAACATACCATGGACCATGTTGGAGTCAGGATCTCTGGTTACTTACTCCTGGGATTAGTGAAAGGTGGGGGAAGGGCCCTAGCACATTACAAGTCATCAAAATTACTTGTTGAATGGATGGTCTTATATGTAGATGAGTTCCTATTATAGAGAACTTTGAAAAAGTTCCTTAAAAGGCTTGTTCCCAAAAGTCCTATTTGAAAGCAGATCCAGAAGACCCAATAGGGATCTTAGTCAGGATGTCCTCTAGAGTATTACTTCCTAAAACTTTCCTCATCAGGGCATATACAGAACATGACAGTATCTGTACAAGACACTTGGGTATACTGAGGAATTTGGAATCCCGGGTGAGGGTGAGATAACAGGCAACCTGAGGGTTGGTGAGCTAGATTTCCCAATACATAGTTTGGAAGCTCTTTTCCAGAGGAAAAGATGAATGAGTAATACTGAGGACCCAAGGAGAGACCAAGAATCTATGAAATAATAACAATAGAATTAGCTATCATGCATTGAGTACTTACCATGAGCCAGTCACTGTATTCAATGCTTTATGTACACTATTTGTTTTCACCTTTAATATAATCCCATGGATTATGCTCTGGTAATGACAGTATAAATAGACCAGATGATACTTCTCCATAGAAAATGGTTATAGCCCTAGCCAATTTTGTTCAGTGGTTAGAGTGTCAGCTTGTGGACAGAGTGGTTGCGAGTTCAGTTCTGGTCAAAGGCACATACTTGGGTTGCAGTCCAAGTTGGGGTGCACATGGAAGGCAACCAATGGATGTATTTCTCTCACATCGATGTTTCTATGTGTCTTGCCCCCTTCTTTTCCCTGTCTCTAAAATCAATGGGAAAAAATATATACTGGAAAATTAAAAAGCACAACAAACAACAACAAAAAAAGAAAATGACTATACACTAGACAAAGTTATTAGTGATAATCACTTCAGGGCACTGGGAAATAAGCAAAGATAGGCAATCACTTGAGAAGTGTTGGTTTACTCATGGGAAACTGTTCCTGTGCAGGAGAACTATGGGTTTGTAGCTTTTATTTATTCATTTGTGTCTGGGAGCATGCCCATCCTCCATCAACTGCCTAATGTGAGCAGTAAAAATCCACAGGTTTATCAGCTGAAGCTGACAGACTCGGATAGGAGCAGGTTCAATAATCTTTGCCCAAATTATTGTCTGAATTTTAAACTGAAGGTTTGAAGCCCACAAAATGAACAGTTGGAGATTTCAATAAGACTTCAGATATGTCAGTAATAAAAAGCCAAAATCCTTCCAAGAACAAAACTGATTCCAGAATTTCTGTAAGTATCTAGAAATACTTTTATTTCTATTTTTTAACCAAAGATTATGAGATATAAAAAAAAAGAAAAAAGAAATGAAAAGTATGACACAATTAGGGAAAAAAGAACTCATTAGGAACTGACTGCATGGGCTCAGATACCAGATTCACATGGCTATTATAAATAGGTACAGAAAATCATGTTAAAGAAATGAAAGAACATACCCTAATGAGTAAAATACTAAAAAAGAAGAAAACTATAAAAGTGAGCCAAATGTAAATTTTAGGGGTGAAAGTATACTAACTGAATTGAAAAATACATTACATATACTCACAAATTGGAGATGATGGAGAACAAAAATAAATCAATGACTATGAAGATAGTTCAGTAGAAATTATCCCCTCAAAAAAACAGAGCAAAGGAGAAACCAAGATGGCGGCATAGGTGAATACCTAAACTGCTGCCTCACACTACAATTTCAAAACTACAACTAAAAGAAAGAACAGACATCATCCAGAACGACAGGAAAGATGGCTGAGTGGAAATTCTACAATGAGAAGGAAAGAGAGGGGCTCACTAAAACTCAGAGGAGCTGCAAAAAGCTGAAGTATAGAGAGACTTCTGTGGAGAGGATGGGTGGAATAGGGCTTGGCTGGCTTCCTCTAACAGAAGGGAGAAAAAAACTCCCAACTGCACTAAACTCTGGTTCCAACTGTACTGAACCCCAGTCCTGGGAGAGACTCATATGGGGGGAGTCTGGACTGTTGAAAAAAGGGATGAGTGCACAGAAAATCAGGGGAGATGCAAAAGGCAGAGGTCTGGAGGCGTGTGCATGCCAGTGCGCCCAGAGAGGACTGACTGCTGATAGTGCCACTGGCTTTCTCTAGTGGGAGGAAGATCGAACATCCCTACTGCACTGAACTCTACTTCCCACTGCACTGAACCCCAGTTTCGGTGAGACCCTGAGGACCCAGACTCATGTGAGTCCCCGGAAAGCATAGAAACTCAGGGAAGCTGGAAAAGCAGAGATCTGGAGGTGTGCGCGTGTGGCCAGAGAGGTCTGCAGAGATTACCGAGGGACACTGAGACCCAGAAGCCATGTAGTGCAGGGATGATGGGAAGCCAAGGCTGTCTGCTCAGCCCTGAGACTCCACCCCATCCAAGCTGAGCACAGACTCTTTTGCTATTTTGCAAGTCTTGTATCATAGGCTGACTTCAGCACAGAAGTTCTCCTGGCATAGACACAGCTGATCCTCACAACCAATTGAATTGGAGGTCAATTCCCCTCAGTGATACCAACAACAATCAAGACTTAACTACACCAAGGCTGAACACACAGTCCACAAAGGGGTGCACCAAGAGAGTCCACCTCAGGTAACTCAGAAGGTGGAGCTACTGGGCCATATAGGACACCTAGCATAAAAAGCTACTCTACCAACTCAGGGAAGCAGCAAAAATGTGGAAACAAAGAGACAGATCACAAATGAAAAAAAATGGAGGAAAACAAATGACTGGATATAGAGTTCAAAACCATGGTTATAAGGTTTTTCAAGAATTTCCTAGAAAAGATGGATAAATTTAGCAAGACCTAAGAGGAGATGAAAAAGGACCAGCTAGAAATTAAACACACACTGACTGAAATTAAAAATATTATACAGAGACTTAACAGCAGACTAGAGGAATGCAAGAATCAAGTCAAAGATTTGAAATACAAAGAAGCAGAAAACACACAACTGGAAAAGCAAAAAGAACAAAGAATCCAAAAATTGGAAGATAGTGTAAAAAGCCTCTAGGACAACTTCAAGTGTACCAATATCAGAATTATGGGGGTTCCAGAAGGAGAGAGAGAGCAAGATACTGAAAACCTATTTGAAGAAATAATGACTGAAACCTTACCCCACGTGGTGAAAGAAATAATCTTATAAGTCCAGGAAGCACACAGAACCCCAAACAAAAGGAATCCAAAGAGGAACACACCAAGACACATCATAGTTAAAATAACAAGAGCAAAAGACAAAGAGAGAATATTAAAAGCAGCAAAAGAAAAACAGTTAATTACCTACAAGGGAGCACCCATACGACTATCAGCTGATTTCTCAACAGAAACAATGCATACCAGATGTGAATGGCAAAAAATATTCAATGTGATGAATAGCAAGAACCTACAACCAAGAATACTCTATCCAGCAAAGCTATCATCCAGAATGAAGGGCAGATAATGAGCTTCACAGATAAAAAACTAAAGGAGTTCATCAACACCAAACCAGTATTATTTGAAATGATGAAAGGTACTCTTTAAGAAGAGGAAGAAGGAGAAATAGGTAAAGATAAAAATTAGGAATAACAAATACATATCTATCAACAAGTGAATCTAAAAATCAAGTGAATTGAAAATCTGCAGAACAGAATAAACTGGTGAATATAATAGAATCAAGGGCATAGAAAGGGAATGGACTGACAATTCTCAGGGGTAAAGTGGTGAGAGAGTTGCTGGGAGAGACTGGACAAAAATCATTGTCCTATGGATGAGGACAATGGGGGGGAGGTAAGGGCAGAGGGTGGGTGGGAGCTGGGTGGAGGGGTGCTATGGGGGGAAAAAAAGGAACAACGTAAATAATCTGAACAATAAAGATTAAATTAAAAAGATTGAAAATAAAAACACCAGAGCTAAAAGACTGAATAAAAATAAGCAGAACTTTAGAAATCCATGGGTCAATAATAAGCACTGCAAAATACATGTAATTGAAATTTCAGAAAAAAATTTGAGGAAAAAAATGTCTGAAATACACCAAAATTTGGTGAAAATTTTTAACTTACAAATCCAAGAAATTAAATAAACTGAAAGTAGGATAAACCAAAGGAAATATAGCTAGTCACAGAAGAGTCAATATTTTTAAAAATATATTTTATTGATTTTTTACAGAGGAAGGGAGGAGGATAGAGTTAGAAACATCAATGGGAGAGAAACATCAATCAGCCACCTCCTGTACACTTCCCATTGGGGATGTGCCCCAAACCAAGGTCCATGCCTTTTACCAGAATCAAACCTTGGACCTTTCAGTCTGCAGGCCAACGCTCTATCCACTGAGCCAAACCAGCTAGGCAAGAGTTAAATTTTTGAATGCCAAAGATAAAGATAAAATCTTGAAAGTAGCAAGATAAAAATGACTCATACATACAGAGGAACAATGGTAAGAATAATGACTACCTCTTCTTCAGAAACAATAGAGACACAATATTGCAATGGTATATTCAGCATGCTAAAAAAATAAAAATAAAAATAGGTCAATGAAGAATTCTCTCTCCAAATAATTCGTCGAAAATGAGAGTGAAAAAAAGACATTTCCAGATAAACAAAATTCAGAAAAATTACTAGTGGACTTGTGTTATAAGAAATGCTAAAAACAAAACAAAGCAAAATACCTAAACTCATCAGGCTAAATGGAAGTGACACAAAGAGATAATTCAAATCCAGAGGAAGGAATGTAAAACACTAAAAGTGTGAAGATATAGGTAGAGGAATATGTAGTATGTATGTAATTATACATGTGTGTACATATAAATACTTATATTTCTACTCTCACACAATTTCATTTTTTCTTTCTGAAGTTCCTTAAAACACCATATGACTTCTTAAAGCAAAATAAAAAATTATACTATTGGGTTTAAAACTTATGTACATAAACTATATATAACACTATAGCAAAAAAGAATGGATGCATAAATCTATACCAATGTACAGTTCTTATATGTAAAACAGTAAGTATTAACTTGAAATAGATTGTTAAAAGTTAAAAAATGCATTTTATAATGGCAACAAAATAGAGCCACAAATTTAATAGAGAAATTAAAATGGCATGCCAAAAATACCTATTTTACAGAAAAGAATAAAGAAAAGAGAAAGAAAAAAGTGATGAGAAAAATAAAAAAAAATAACCAAATGGTAGACTTAAATCCACTCACACGCAAATCATATTAATAAGGCCCTCTTAGGTATGGCTCAGTTGGTGGAAACACTAACTTGAAAAGATACATGCATCACAATGTTCACTGCAGCATTACTTCCAATAGCCAAGATATAGAAACAATGTTAATTATCTGTCTATAGACAAATGGATTAAAAAAGAAACTGATACACATACATACACTCATAGGATATTATTCAGCCATAAATAGAAGAAAATCTTTCCATTTGCCACATGGATGGAACTCAAGGGCATTATGCTAAGTGACATATGTCAGACAGAAAGATCTGTATGTATGCGCTCATACATGAAACCTAAAAATAATTATAACAAAAAAAGCAATCTGTCTCAACATCCCCACCAGGTGACTCTTTTCATTATTTAAATGTATGTTTATTGATTTCAGAGAGATAGAGAAAAATCAATGATGAGAGAGAATCATTGACCGCTGCTTCCTAAACGCTCCCCTATCCTACTGGAGATCGAGCCCACAACATGGGCATGTGCCCTGACTGAGAACTGAATTGTGATCTTCTGGTTCACAGGTTGATGCTCAACCACTGACTCACCCACACCAGCCAAGCTGTATACATATTTTTAAGTTCTTTGTGCCACACAGGGCCTACATGTAAGCTGAAACTGCATTAGAGTACACAGTGCCTGGGAGAGGCAAAGGCACTAATAATACACAGGCTGTTTTAGCTAAATAATAATATCACAGTGGAATTAGTTGGAAAAGGCAAGAATGGTACCCAGAAGTTCTATTACTACACTCCAGGTCCAGTTTCTTTTTGCTTTCCTAATATGGCTTCAAATAAGTTTCCAGAGGAAACCATAAAGACCAGAAGTTCATGGCTGACCATCCCACAATAGGTAAGTAATGCAAGTGAAAATCTTGTAGAGATGAAAAGAAAAAGGCCTGGAAGGATGTCATGGTATCAGATGCAACGTTGCTAGAATAACTTTTCCTAAATGTTTTATCATGATGGCTTCTTGTAGCCATACATGGGTAATAAAAAGGGGGCTTTGGCCTGGCCAGGCTGGCTTAGTGGTTGAGCACATACCTATGAATCAGGTGGTCACTGTTCAATTACCTGTCAGGTAGTTGCCCCAGTCGTGGCCTCGAACCCCAGTGGGTAGCATCATCGTTGAAGTTTCTCTCTCTCCCTTTCTTTTCCTCTCCAAAATCAATAAAAAAATATTTTTAAAAGGGGGGCTTTGTAGACTAATTAATTAGTTAATAATTTTTAAGTTCAAGTAGGCTTGTGCTTAAGAATTAAAGTGATATTTATATTCTTAAATGAGATGGATGAGCTTCAGAGATTGGAGAATCTGTATGTAAAAACTGTATGTAAGCTATTTTCATATTTCTATTTTAGAGGAGCTAGTACATCACACTCATTGGAATCACAGCTCAAATAAGTGTTTATCACTTTGGTCTAAATATTTTCTTTTGACTTACACTATCATGAGGCATACTAAATTGAGATTTTTTTTCCCTGTATATTTCTCCAAGGAATATATAGCATTCATAGCTATATATTCTTTTTTTCTTTTATTCATTTTAAACACTCCAATATAGAAGCTTTAATAGAAGAGGTACTATTTACAGACCTGAAGCTGTGATGTCTTTGCTGGTCTCTGGAGCCAGATGTTTATAGATTTGCTTAAAGTGGCTCATTGAGTCATCATGGTTACCAAGTTGAATAGCACCCATTCTTTCAGTTTTATAACTACCAGGGAGTTTATAAACTCTGAAAGAAAAACGATTTCTGGTAATTAAGCTCAAACAGTATTTGCTATGCTAATATAAACCATTGTTCTGAATCAATATAACCATTTTCTCCAGCAATCATTGGGTGGCATTCCCTGGACAAAGGAAGCCTTCTGCAATTTTAGGGGTTTGTAAAAAAGACTTAAGTAAATAGATGTTGAAATTCTTTTGGTCTTTTTTTTTTTTCAGGGACAAATGAATCATTAGAGCTACCACTCCAAAGTTTAAAACAATGTGTTATAACCAACAAATATATGGTTAAAGTTGGAGTAATGTTCCCCAGTAGGAAGTGTGCAGGAGGCAGCTAATGGATGTTTTTCTCTCATTGATGTTTCTAACTCTCTATCCTCTCCCTTCCTTTCTGTAAAAAATCAATAGAAAATACTAAGAAAGTATACAATGATTTTATTTCAAGGAAGTTGCATTTTATATAACACCTGAGAATAAAAATATCCCAGAATTAACAGGTAAATTTTGGTGTACCAATAATAACATGCTAGCATTTAGACATAAAATTCTGACCACCCTCCTTCCATGCAATCATGGATTTTTTTTGATGATTTATCTCCATAATCTCCAACTAGCCTCCTTCAGCCAGGGACACATAAAGATGGACCAATGGTGGGAATATACCTAGAGTCTATGACAATAGAATCTTGTGAGCATATCAATTAGTGCTGATGGAAATAATTATTCACTTTGGCACAAAGCATATCCCAGGGTAATCTCAAAGGAAACATGGTGTATTAGAGAGACCACAGACTTTGCAGTTAGAGTCATTCGCTTATTCTTTATTCATATATTGATTGTGGGCCTATTTTGTGCTAAGAAATACAACAGGAAACTCACAGTTATCATTCCTGCCGTCTGGAACTTTTAGAATCCATTCTAGGGGTGCTGTTGAGCACGTGTGTATCAAGCATTTACTTTGTTGAGCCTCCATTGCCTCATATAAAGGGAGAAAATACCATTCATTTCTCCTAGTGTTGTGAAGGGTGCGTACGAAAAAGTATCTGGTTCAATAGCTAACAAACAGGTCCTATTTAAAGCTGAACTGTTATTAGACAGCTCCTTCTCAGTTTTGAAAGGATACACATGCCATGACTGTGAAAATGTGTGGCAGGTCAGAGGACACATTTCCAACTCTTTAGAGTACAAAGAGTGCAGTAGCCCTCGGGCGGCTCCATGAAAGTCTTCTATAGGACTTTATTCTGAAAGACCGCACCTAACCTCAGATGCCCTACCTAGTGAGAGAATGCAAAAGCACCCAAGGGTTTAAACAGACTGAAACCAGAACTTAGGAATGTGTGAAACTGTGGCTAGAACCGAACTCGAGGGTGGCAAGCAAGAGAAGGCTCATTTATGAAGCTTTTCCTGGGAAGAACTGTACCTCCCTGTTAAGAGTGGAATGTTTTTACTTCTGCATTAGAATTACTGCAGACTCTGAGCTGTAACTGAAGACCTAGTTCGGTGGCTCCCAGTCGTTTTTGGCACTCGAATACCCCTTCTTCCCTCTTTCACGAGCACCAAGCTCGGAAAGATCATGTCTGCTGTGCTCTGGAGAGTCCAGGCACACAGAGCACACTACAGAAGTGTTAGCTATTACCACTACGGATGCTATAATGCTGCAATTTCTAAGAAAATGACATAAAACCAATATTTCTCATTATGACGAACAACGACCAAGATCCCTATCAAGTTAATAGCATTTTATCCCAAATCAGGATATGTCAAGGTCCTCATGATCTTGTGCAGCTTTATGTGCATGACATGGATAGGTCCAGGGAACCCAAGTTTCAGAACCACTGGGTTTGTTAGGAAAGTTCCTTTACTTTCTGGAAAATGTTTGAACTCACAGGAATTGAGATCACTTCATGAGTTGTAGTCTTTCAATCATTAATGCTGTCTTAATGATTAAAAAAAAAAAGATGAATGAATGTTCCCAACAGTGGCTACATTTTAGAGCCTGGTTCACAGAGAGCCCCACCTCTGCACCTTCTGTACGGCTGGCCCCAGGCATTTGCTTTGAATTACCTGAAACTGTGTCCCTGGCCTCGACTGGCTGGAACACACCAGAGCTTTCTGCCTAGAATGTAGGATTTCAACTGAGACACAAAGAGACTGCAAACAAGGGTCAGTGAGCCCAGCCTCTTGAGGAAAGGTCTATGCTCGTGCCTTGCAGTCCCCAGAACCCCCACCCTGGAATTCTTGCAGCAAATTTCTCATTTTGGTCTCAAGTAGCTCAAATTGGTTTCTGTTACTTGCAAATAATAAATCTTTAACAAATACACAATTCAAATGCTAATTTATTAGAAACCCAGACTATGATAAATAATACAGAAAATATCAGATCCATTAGGTTTTCTACAGAGAAACTAAAACTAACGTACAAGTAACACCACCCAGGAGATAGAAGCAGGGGCCCTGTTTGAGCTGGTGATCACACTAAGATTAATCCAATGTGTGGAATTGGACCCCTCTCTCCTAAGTACAGATACACCTCACAGATATTGTGGGTTAGGTTCCACACCACCATAATAAAGCTAGTATCACAATAAGTGAATCATAATCCTTTTGCTGATGAAGGGTCCTGCCCTTAATTTGTAATAAACATAACATCTGTGAAGCAAAAAACAGCTAAGTGCAATAAAAGGAGAATGCCAATATCTACTCGCATAAGCTCATTGACATAAGCCTGAGAAGGGTCCAGGTTTGGAGTGGGGTGGGATCCTACTTATGTCCCCAAAAGCAATGTAGGTATGTATATATGTGTACACACACACACACACACACACACACACACACACACACACATCTGTAAGGTAGGAAGCATCTTACACAAGCTGTTGCTTGACGGCACATGTCAGAGCCCATGGAGAGAACACAGGAAAAAGGGAAAGGGTGTGTGCAGAGGAGCAAGTCAGCATAAGTCCGAACATAAAGTGGAAGTCGTGGTTGAGGAAAAGACAGTCTGTTGGTACCCCAGTCAACACCACAATGGCATGGTGACCCCAAGGAGAAGCAGCACAGCAAACAGATTCAGAAAGCAACATAATCTTTAGAGTCCAAGATGACCTGCATTGGGACAGATTCCAGATCCTCTTAAGAGGAAGGATCTCTGTCTCTCCCTCTCCGAGTCCTTTTGACCTGGTGAGTGTGCAGCAAATAACACTGATACAACCACTTGGGTAAGTACCTGGATTTGTGATGAGAGAAAATCCCAGCTCAGGAGAATCCAAGACGGCGGCATAGGTAAACACCTACACTGCTGCCTCGCACAAAAATTTCAAAACTACAACTAAAAGACAGAAAGGACATCTTCCAGAACCACAGGAAAGCTGGCTGCGTGGAAGTTATACAGCTAGAGGGAAGGAGAGGGGCTCATGGAGACACAGAGGAACTGTAAAAAGCTGAGGTACTGAGACACGTGAGTGGAGAGAGCGGGTTATGGAGAACCTAGCTGGCTTTCCCTGGCAGGAAAGAGGAGACTCTCAAAGGCATTGAACTCCTTATCCTACAACACTAAACTCCAGATCCATCCAAAACTCATACAGGGGGAATTTGGACTATGAAGGGGGAGAAGTGCACAGAAATTTAGGGGAGTCGCAAAAGATCAGAAGTCTGGTGACGCGCATGGCACTGCGCGCAGAGGACTGACTGCTGAGGTGCCCTGGCTTTCACGAGTGGGCAGGAGACAGACCCTCCCAACTGTGCCACTTCTAACTCCACTAAACACCAGCTTCGGGCAAAACCCTGGGGACCCAGACTTGTGTGGTCCCGGAGCCCAGGAGAGTCGGAGGGGCAGCAGTCTAGAGGCAGTGAGAGAGCGTGTGCGCATACTAGGACCGCTCCACCAATTACCCAGTCACGTGAGACTCGGGGGCTATGGAGGGTGGAGCTGACTGGAAGGCAATGCAGTCCCTTAAGCCCCGAGACTCCACCCATCCCAAGCTCAACAAAGAGGATTTTGCAATTTTTCAAGTCTGGTATCATAAGGCTGAATCCAACACAGAAGTTCTCCTAGCATAGTGAAAATGCTGAGACAAAGGAAGGGATCACAAACAAAAGAAATGGAGGAAAACAAACATCTGGATATAGAGTTCTAAACCATGCTTAAAGGTTTTTCAAGAATATCCTAGAAAAGTTGGATAAAGTTAGCAAGACCCAAGAGGAGATTAAAAAGGACCAACTAGAGATGAAAATGGACCAACTAGAAATTAAACTGACTGAAATAAAACATATTACAGTGGTACCTTGAGATATGAGTGCCCTAACATATGAGATTTTTAAGATACGAGCTGTCAAGTGAGCGATTTTTTGCTTTGAAATGAGCAACATTTGAGATACAAGTAATCTTGCAGATCGGCCTGCTGCACACGACCCACCAGTTTACCGCGATTCGAGCGTCTCATAGTTTCCCACGCCTCAGTCAGTGTGCTTATTTACCTCATAGTCGAAGCATCTTTTGTGCATTTACATACTTTATCACATTTCTTTTTATAACCATGGGTCCGAAGAGTATGTGGAAAGATCAGTGCTCAGAAGAGGATGATGTCTATTGAATTAAAGTGTGAAATCATTGAAAAATATGAGCAAGGTGTGCGAGTGGCTGACTTGGTGAGGCAATACGGGCGTAGTACTTCAACAATATGCACTGTGCTTAAACAGAAGGAGTTGATAAAGGGTATAATACCAGCTAAGGGTGTTACAATAATTTCTAAGCTCCTTAGCTCTCTTCATGAAAAGATGGAGAATCTTCTGATGGTGTGGGTGATGGAGAAGCATCTTAAATGAGATACATTAACACAGGGCATCATATGCGAGAAGGTGCGAGCAATTTACGATGATTTGCTGGAGCAGACCCCGCACACTTCCATGGACGAAGCATCGAAAGACTCATTTAAAGCCAGTAGAGGCTGGTTTGATAACTTCAGGAAAAGGTCCGGCATTCACTCCATGGTCAGGCATGGTGAGGAAGCAAGTTCAGATGTGAAGGCAGCTGAGGATTACCTCAAAACTTCTTCCGAACTGATAGAAGCCAAAGGATATATCCCCCAGCAAGTCCTCAACTGTGACGAGACAGGGCTTTTCTGGAAGAAGATGCCAAATAGGACTTATATAACGGCAGAGGAGAAGGCAATGCCAGGCCACAAAGCCATAAAGGATAGGCTAACTCTTGCACTGTGCGCCAATGCGAGTGGTGACTGCAAGACCAAGCCTCTGCTTGTATACCATTCGGAAAATCCCAGAGTCTTTAAGTCACATAAGATTTTAAAAGATAAACTGCAAGTTATATGGAGGGTAAACTCGAAGGCATGGGTCACCAGGCAGTTCTTTGTGGAGTGGGTAAACCTGGTTTTCAACCCTTCTGTTAAGAAATACCTACAGGAAAACAACCTAACCATGCAAGCCCTCCTCGTCCTCGACAAAACTCCTGCTCACCCACCGAACCTCAAAGATGAACTCCTCAAAGAGTTAAAGTTTATAAAGGTTGTCTACCTACCTCCCAACACCACTCCTATCCTGCAGCCCATGGATCAGGAGGTGATTTCTAATTTAAAAAAGCTGTACATCAAGCACCTGTTCCGGCGCTGCTTTGAGGTGACGGAGAACACAAACCTCACCCTTCGAGAGTTCTGGAAGAACCACTTTAACATCGTGATATGCCTCAGAATTATTGATCAGGCCTGGCTGGGTGTTACAACGAGGACTTTGACCTCTGCACGGAAGAAGCTGTGGCCTGAGGCCGTAGCCAAAAGGACCTTCGAAGGATTCGAACCCGAGGTGCCAGTGGAGGAGGAGATAGTGTCTCTGGGAAAATCCATGGGCCTGAAGGTGGATGAGAGAGACGTGAATGAGCTCGTCGAGGAGCACTCTCTAGAACTCACCACGGAGGAGTTACAAGAGTTGCAGTCTCAGCAACATGCGGAGGTTCTCCAAGAAATTGGTTTTGAGAAGGAGCCAGAGGTGGAGGACATCTCTACAAGTGAGATAAAGGAGATCTTAGGAATGTGGGAGAGGGTGGCACACTTCATGGAAAAGAAACACCCTGAAAAGTTGCTACTGGTCGTGCATCGGAGCTGTTCAATGAAACTTGCCTCACCCATTTCAGAAACATTCTGAAAGGGAGGAAGAGGCAAACTTCATTGGACACGTTTTTTTTTAAAATCGGCCAAAAATGCAAAGACCAGTAGCAATTAAATTCAGTGAAGATTAGGTAAGTTACATTCAGTTTAGGGATAAAGTGTAGCATTAAGAGTATAACGAGTAGGTAAATACATTTTATAAAACCAGTTTTTTCCTTTACATTCTCTTTTATTATGTTTTTATACAATATTTGTCACTTATAAATACATTTTTCTTATTCAAAAACACATAACAAGAACAACTCAGGTGGCATTTTGGGGGCTGGAACGGATTAATGGCATTTCAATTGATTTCAATGGGGAAATTTGCTTTGAGATACAAGCAACTTGATATACAAGCAAGGTTACTCAATGAATTAAACTTGTATCTCGAGGTACCACTGTATACAGAGACCTAACAGCAGACTAGAGGAAGGCAAGAATCAATTAAAAAATTTGAAATATAAAGAATCAGAAAACATTCAACTGGAAAAGCAAGAAGAGAAAAGAATCCAAAAATGTGAAGATAATGTAAGGAGCCTCTGGGACAGCTTCAAACGTGCCAACATCAGAATTGTGGGGGTGGCAGAAGAGAGAGAGCAAGATACTGAAAACCTATTTAAAGAAATAATGACTGAAAACTTCCCACATCTGGTAAAAGAAATAGACTTACAAGTCCAGGAAGCACACAGAACCCCATATAAAAGGAATCCAAAGAGGACCACACCAAGACACATCATAATTAAAATACCAAGAGCAAAAGAAAAAGAGAGAATATTAAAAGCAGCAAGAGCAAAACAGTTCATTACCTACAAGGGAGCACCCATACAGCTGTCAGCTGATTTCTCAACAGAAACGATGCAGGCCAGATGGGAGTGGTAAGAAATATTCAACATGATGAATAGCAAGAACATACAACCAAGAATACTCTATTCAGCAAAGTTATCATTCACAATTGAAGGACAGATAAAGAGCTTCACAGATAAGAAAAATCTAAAGGAGTTCATCAACTCCAAACCAGTATTATATGAAATGCTGAAAGGTATTTCATATAAAAAGGTAAAGACAAAGAATTATGAACAACAAATGCATATCTATCAACAAGTGAATCT